>JARQZK010000189.1:0-15000 GCA_030704885.1 Cynegetis impunctata | reverse complement strand
CACTCGAAAGTGGCTTCTTTGCCACATTCGTATTTCAAGTGCCTGCTGAGAGAATGAGAATATTTATATGATTTCGAGCAAAGTCCACAGGAATAAGGATGAGATAGTTTGAGACCTGAAACAAAATTATGTAATCAGAAGCAATGTAAATATGGCCAACTTAGATTCTACCTACACTAGTTCAAAGTAATAAAGAGTAGATATTTTGCTATGAAAATCCACAACCACAAAATTGAATAAGGAAAAATTCATATTCCTCCAGATATTTCATTTACTGAGATAATATTATTTTCTGCATTTTAACGCAATATATTCAGGACCAATTCATTCAAATTCACTTGGAATAGCTGGAATTCTACTCCAATCTTGAGGTGTCATATGTGGGAACATATTATGTTATAATGGATTGAATAAATGAGTACCATCTGAGATCTCGTTTGAGTAACACCTATAAGACATGGCGCACTCGTAAAAGTGAAAATGGATAAAAGTGCACGTCCTCCGTCCGAGTTGAAGTTAAACGGTGATAATGCCGCTGAATGGAAATTTTTCATTCAAAAATTTGACATTTACATAAAAGCAACTAAAGCTGAAAAGGAGAGCGAAGAATTCAAAGCGGCTGTTTTACTCAATTGCATAGGAGACAAGGCCCTAAAAATATATAATACGTTCGAATTTCAAGAATCTAAGGAAACTCTGAAAATTTCAAATATAGTGGAGAAATTTGAAGCCCATTTCGTTCCGGCCATCAATGTAACGTATGAAAGATATTTATTTTTCACAAGAGAAATGCAGGAAAATGAATCAGTTGATGAATATGTAATTCAATTAAAACAGTTGAGCATAAATTGTGAATTCAACAATTTGAACGATTCATTGATAAAAGACAGACTGGTATTGGGAATTAAAGATAAGAACGTGAAGGACAGATTACTCCGGACAAAAAACTTGGATCTGATAAAGGCGGTAGAAATTTGCAAATCTGCCGAAGTAACACATAAACAGTTGGAAGTTTTGTGCTCGAACAACTCAGTAAGCGCGACAAGGACAGAAGATATGGACCTAATGGAACTGAGGAAGAAGAATAATGATACGCAGGAATATATGAGACAGAAACATCAGTTTAAAAAGGGAAGTACGAATTATAATAATAATAATTATAGAAATAAATCTTTGAATAACCATTTGAATCAATCTTATGAATTCAGATGCTCTAGGTGTGGTTCCATTCATGACCCGAAATCTTGTAGGGCATATGGAAAAAAATGTCAAAATTGTGGTTTGATGAATCATTTCAGTAAATGTTGTAAAAATAAAAATATTAGGAATATTGAAGAACAAGATTGTGAAGAATTTTCAGAAAATGAAGAACTTTTTATTAGGTTAATAGAATTACAAAATATTAATAAAGATAACTGGACAGCAGAATTAAAAATATTTGATAAATCAATTTCATTCAGAGTCGATAGCGGCGCTGACGTTAATGTTATTCCATACGAGATTTATAAAAGATATTTTCAGAATATAAAAATTGTTGAAAGCAAAATAAAATTAAATGAATATACAGGTACTCAAATTAAAATTTTAGGCTACATTAATATTTCTGTATTGTATAAACATAAAAAACATGAAGTTAAATTTTTTATCACAAAAACTAAGGGAAAACCTGTTTAAGGAAGAGAAACAATAGAAAAATTGGATATTGCAAGGATGGTTGGTACCCTGAGTGACGTTTCTGCAGAGAATATTTTAAAAAAATACAAGGACGTTTTTAATGGAATAGGATGTCTGCCAGGCCAATACAGAATAAAAATTGATACTAAGGTTAAGCCATGTGTACACGCTGCCAGACGATTTCCTCAAGCAATTTTGGTAAAATTAAAAAATAAATTGAATAAGTTAGAAAAGTCAAATATAATAATTAAAGAATTTAATCCAACAGAATGGGTAAACTCTCTGGTTATAGTGAATAAACCTAGCGGAGATTTCCGAATTTGTATTGATCCCTCAGATCTTAATAACGCAATAAAACGTGAATATTTTTCAGTGCCAACATATACTGATATTATGAGTTGTTTAAAAGACGGCAAGGTTTTTTCAGTTCTAGATGCAAACAATGGGTTCTGGAACATTGCGTTGGACGAATACATTTCAAAGCTATGTACTTTCAATACCCCATTCGGGAGATATAGATTCAAAAGATTACCATTTGGTTTAAAATGCAGTAGTGAAGTTTTTCAGAGAAAAATAATGCAGTGCTTTGAGGGTATTGAAGGCGTTCACATTTACGTAGATGATATTTTAGTATGGGGAAGTTCTAAAGATGAACACGATAAAAGGTTATTACAAGTATTAGAAAGAGCGCGAAAATATAATATTAAATTTAACTCGAACAAATGTAAAATCTCCTTAAATGAAGTAGATTATATAGGTCATAAAATAACGAGTGAAGGTATAAGACCAGATAATTCCAAAATTAGTGCTATCGAAAATTATCCAGAACCAACTAATATCAAAGAATTACAGAGTTTTTTAGGTATTGTCAATTATGTACATAAATTTATCCCTAATGTCTCTGAATTGACTGCTCCTCTAAGGGAATTATTAAAAAAAGACGTGTTGTTTGAATGGAGTTTTGCACAAAAAAAGTCATTCAATATGTTGAAACAAATTTTAATTAAGGAACCCGTTCTTAGCTTTTACGATCCGTCAAAAACTTTGGTATTATCAGTAGACGCATGTAGATATGGTTTAGGAGCAGCTCTAATACAAGAAGGAAAACCTCTCGCGTACGCGTCACGATCTCTTAATAATACGCAAAAATCTTACGCTCAGATCGAAAAGGAAATGTTGGCTATTGTATATGGCGTCAAAACATTCCACCAGTATGTATATGGTAGAGAAATTATCGTGGAAACAGATCATAAGCCTCTGATTCATATATTCAAAAAACCTTTAATCGATTGTCCGATGCGACTACAGAGAATGCTTCTAGATTTACAAGTCTATAATTTGAAAATCGTATATAAACCGGGAAAAGAAATGTATATTTCCGATGCTTTGAGCAGAATTAAAATGCCATACGATGGTGCCAAGGTTTTTGATAACGAGTATGAAGCTCAAGTTCATTATTTGAAAAAGAATTTTCCTATTACTAAAACTCGATTGAAACAATTTGAAGAAGAAACAGAAAATGATCAAGAACTCAAAATTGTATCAAGTTATATAAGAAACGGTTGGCCAAACTCAAGAGCCAAATGTGAATCTAATTCAAAATTATATTTTAATATTAGAGCAGAATTAGTTATGATAGATAATCTTGTATATAAAGGAAATTGTTTAGTAGTACCTAAGTCCTTGAGAAAAGATATGCTGAATTTAATTCATTTGAGTCACATGGGTATCACAAAATGTTTTTTAAAAGCAAAACAATATCTTTATTGGCCTGGTATGTACCGTGATATCGAAAATAATGTTACTTTATGTGAAGTATGCCAGAAGTATTCCAAGAACAACAGTAAAGAACCCTTGAAACCTCACCGGGTACCAGATTATCCATGGCAAAAAATTGGTTGTGATCTATATGAGTTAGGCAAACATAAGTATATTATTGTTATTGACTATTTTTCAAAATATGTAGAAGTATGTAAAATTAATAATTTAACGTCAGATACTATTGTGAAACATTTAAAAAATATTTTTGGTAAATTAGGTATTCCACAAATTTTAGTTTCTGATAACGGTACACAATATGCAGGATTCGAATTCAAAAAATTCAGTGAAACTTGGCAATTTCAACATGTTACTTCAAGTCCACACTACCCACGTTCAAATGGGATGGTGGAACGCTCTATTCAAACTGTTAAAAATGTTATAAAGAAATGTTCAGAATCCAATACAGATTTGAACCTTGCATTGTTAGATTATAGAAAAACCCCTATAGATAATAATATTCTTTCACCTAGTGAATTATTGTTTGAAAGGAAAACAAGAACTTTAATGCCAGTTTCAAATATTTTACTACAGCCAAAAAATATTAATTTTCAAAGACAGAGAAAAAATTTGATCAAAAGGCAGAACAAATAAAAAATGTTTCATGATAGATCTGTTAGAAAGTTAAGAACATTAAGAAGTAATGAGAAAATTTATATCAAAAAAGATAATATCTGGGTTACAGGCTATGTTGTGAAACCTGTTAATGAAAGGTCATATCTTGTAAGAGAATCTAATAGTGATGTTATACTTAGACGAAATAGATATTTTCTTAAGCCTTGTTATACAAGTCGATACACTTATATTTCAGATACAGATGATGAAGATAATACTCAGACTAGTCCTAATATAAATGAAAAAATCAATTCTAATGTTAAAGTTAAAATTAATAATAATGAAGTAAATAATGATGAATGTTTTAGTAGTAGCAACTTGAGTGAAGATATGGCAGGTACAAGTACAAATTTAAATGATAATAACGTTAGTGAAACGGATGTCGAAAAGATAGATGATTATGAATCAGCGAATACAGATTCTAACACAAGAAGAACTATTTATATATCCAAATATGGACGAAAAATTCGACGTCCAAAGTAATGATTATTAATGAATAATTTATTGAAAGGTGATTCATTTGATTAATAATGTACATGTAGAATTAAATTTTGTTTGATGTTATTGTTTTGTTAAATGGGGAGATGTCATATGTGGGAACATATTATGTTATAATGGATTGAATAAATGAGTACCATCTGAGATCTCGTTTGAGTAACACCTATAAGACTAGTGTTAAAACTAGACGTAGAATTATGAATATAAAACAAAAATCAATACGTTATTCACGATAAACCTAAGACGATAATAAAAAGAAGGAATTCTTAAAAAAATTCCGATCAGTAAATATTTTAACGAATTTGTGCTAGGTCTGTTAAAATTATTTACAACTTCAGAGACTACCTATGTTATTAGCTTCATCAGATATCACGTTAAAAATATTCATAGATGTGAATAATGATATGGTCTACAAACTGTTTTGTAGAAACTTAAATAATAAAACATAAAGGTAATGATACCAGAGGTGAATATTCAACTGACAGAAAACCTCTGCTGGCATTTTTGATACACACCTAATTTTTTTATAGACGAAAAACATCAATATAATTTCAATGAAATTGTATGTAATTGCATTGTACGATTATTGAAGTTTACTGTAGCTATATTTGCCAGCCTCTTTTGATAATTACATAGAGATACATATTTTTGATATCTAGAGACCAACGGACGCAGCCATTGTTTGGTACTTGATATAAATATAGAAATTGTTTTTAATGGCGAACCTATCCACTGAATTAAGTTAAACCGAAATATTCCTCAGCCACCAATATATTGGAAAACGTACCAGCTGATACCGAAATGAATAAAACAATGACATAAATTCCGATACACATTTGAAAAATATACATCTTATATGAACCAGTCTATCCTTATGAATATATATATGAAACAAAAAAAAGTTAATTCATTTTATAGTAAGAAATAATATTGGTGAAATCAATGTTCAGCATACTGCTAATTTTATTCCTAACTCAATCTGGATGGATAAACAATGAAATCAACTAGCGAGATAAAATTTTAGCACAGAATGCAAGTAACCTTAAATAATGCAAAACACAAATATACTCATATTTAAATTGTGTTGCCTATGCTGTATTGGTGATTTGTTATCTTTTATTATCAATAACAGGCAATCCATGTTGGCGAAACTATTTTATTGATAGCTTAACGATTGTCACAAAATTCCTAACTTTTTCCTGATTTCTGAAAGAGCAAATATACTTTGACATCTACGCACTTTATAAAAATTGAGAATTCAATCTTTCGTTTATATTGTTTCGGTTGAGACCGTCTTCAGTTGTTAAGTAAGTGTTATCATATCAGTTACTAGTATAAGTAGCCAGGTCTGCTAACATTGAAAAGTAAGAAAACCCAAAGAAACCCTTACCCACGTAATAAATATTTTCTTAGTTATTTCATTGTTTGATTTGAGTAAAAAAACATTATTCAAAATTCAGTCTTTCGAGTTGGTCTAATGAAGATAAGTTGAGTGGATGACATTGAAGAAGTTGTATTACATATATATATATATATATATATATACAGAAAGACAGAACAGTAACGGGGTACTAGTAAGTATTAGATGAAAGGTTTAACGATGGGATACCCCAATATTGTAGAGGAAGCAATAAAAGATATAGGGTGCTTCTAAAGTTGTGCCTTTATTCCAAGTTCTAGCTTTCGTCCATGTTTACAGACTTCTTCAGGAAAAAACTAAAATTATGAAAACATTCCATCTACAGGTGTCCGATACATTAGGTCTCTTAAAATTTAACTCACCAGAATTAGCACTACAACTCTAAAAATTGGCTATCACAGCTTTCAAGATTCATTTCTTCCATAACCTCATACAATGTTGAAGTATTTGGACAATTTTGTGTAAAATAGATAAAAGAAACGTCAAACAATAAAACACTCCGAAATTACATACATTCTACTAATAGTCTCATTTGATGATTATAGATTTTTACAGACAATTACATGATCACATTAGGATAATTATGTGATAGCCAATTTTTAGAGTTGTAGTGCTAATTCTGGTGAGTTAAATTTTAAGAGACCTAATGTATCGGACACCTGTAGATGGAATGTTTTCATAATTTTAGTTTTTTCCTGAAGAAGTCTGTAAACATGGACGAAAGCTAGAACTTGGAATAAAGGCACAACTTTAGAAGCACCCTATATCTTTTATTGCTTCCTCTACAATATTGGGGTATCCCATCGTTAAACCTTTCATCTATATATATATATATATATATATATATATATATATATATATATATATATATATATATATATATATATATATATATATATATATATATATATATACAACAGCATATATTATGATCTTGATGTTTATTAAAATCAATTCTGATTTCTCAAAACGCCATAGGCGACTTGATAAATGATGAATTTCAGAAAATCAGCTTGAAAGATGAAAATGTGCATTTTATTTGAAAACGTGAAAATATATCGATTGGAATGTATTTAGGTATTCGATAGACAATTAAATTTCACATCTGTTGGTGACATAAAATACGGGGTGTCCCATTTGAGTTAAACAAGTTAGTGACGTTTAAAGATTGCAGTTATTTTACCTTTATTTTTACACACCTAGTCTAAGTTAGTCAATATTTCACAAGTGCGACATGAAGTTTGTTCCAGTAAGTAGGCCTTATAATTTACTTGGTTAAAAACAAGAAAACACCAGTTTGAGAGTTTAAGCGTTTAAATTGAAACTATATTTTCACAAAATACGAGATATTTCAAAAACCATAAGGTTTAGGTGAATTAAACCTTAATGAAACTGGCATTTGTTTTTATAGTGAAATCCAAAAATGAAATAATATACAGGGTATTCCATTTAAAAAACAACAACTTTGATACCTTTCCTGTTTTTGGAACACCCGGTACAACATGAAAATATTTTTGAAATGTAGTCCTACTAGGTCCCTATCCATCCTAAAGAAAACACTTCCACAAAATCAATTACTTTAGCCATAACTCTCCGTGTCGAATAACGTGAATAATCCTGTATATATATATATATATATATATATATATATATATATATATATATATATATATATATATATATATATATATATATATATATATATAGTTGCCGCTATCAAGAAGAACAGAGGGGGGCAAGACACATGGGCCCAGCGGTGTCTTCCTGGCTGAGCGCCGCTGGCGAAAATTTACTCTTTTAAATTTATTTCTAAAGCTAGTTTTAATCAGTTTTATGCATAAGTCTGTTCATCGACCAGCTTAAATTTTTATTGGGCAATATACCCTCTGTACCGAAAGCAACCAAAATTGGATTTACTCTTCCAGCCACAACCTGCACCGTTGTTCTTCAGAGTCAAGACATGGCTAAGATCGACTATGAATCATAATAGAGTTTTCGGACTTTGTATGATGAGCATTCATCGTAAAAGAGTCCTGGAAAATACAAGACTCTTTATTCGACGAATAAGTAACTTGAAAAAATATGTTTATATTATAAGTTTGTTCTCTGGTTTTGTATTTGTATTGAAAACATGTTTTAATATTTTATATTTTTGAAAAAATGAATGTAGGATTTTGATGTTGTTGTGATTCAACTTGTATTTTTTCAGTCCAGGGGGAGGGGCAAATGCCCGATTTGCTCCCCCTTGCCGGCGCCCATCTATATATATATATATATATATATATAGATATATATATATATATATATATATATATATATATATATATATATATATATATATATTTATATATATATATATATATATATATATATATATATATATATATATATATATATATATATATATATATATATATTTATATATATATATATATATATATATATATATATTTATATATATATATTTATATATATATTTATATATATATATATATATTTATATATATATATATATATATATATATATATATATATATTAATTATTTTTTGTTTCTAAATTAAGATTTATACGAATTAAGAACTGTTCGTGCGTCAACTCTCAAACCATAGATTTATTTTGGCATACAGAATATTCTTTATTGCGAACGAAAACCTTAACTTTTCACGAGTTCTCGAAAGCACTATAAAAATCAAAAAGCAGTTGGAGACTCCCCGACATTACGGCATTCATTAGATGCCTTCAATTTGAAATATTTTTTAAATAAAGAATACGTCGAATACGTCTCGAGGAAAACGGATTCAATCAATAAAACAATCGAAAGAGATATTTAGAAACTTATATAATGTTAAAAATTACTTTGGTTGAAAAATGGCAACAAAAAAAATTTTCAGTCAAATATTTTATTATCATATTCACGAATGATACACTTTGAAGTGAGATGTATAAGCCTCTGTATAATGAAAACTTTTTTGGCAAACTGTACATTGAAATGAAGGATCTTTTCCACATCTGAAGGTCATATGTCGTTTGAGATGATTTTTTCGTTTGTAGCTTAGACCACATTTTGGACATACGAATCCTTTTCCTGCAAATAAAATAGTAGAAAATATTCTAGGTTTGAAGATTACTTCTGAAGTAAATTTCTACAGTAATTTATGATGACAGTAATAATGAATAATAATGATATTATTGATATCAAGAAAGTTCTAATTTATATATTTATCTTTTTAGTAGTTAGCTGTTTGAACTTTTTAATGAATTTAAATGCACAGTAAATCGTAAATCGAAAACTGTAAACGATTAAAACCAGATATATACGTGAGTAACGCTTATTTATGTTTCTGTTGATATAATAAAAATCTACTCGAAAAATGTAATACAATTGATTGAATTAATGAAATTGGGTAATGCAAGTTTAAGGGTAATAATATTTTAACCACATTTATTAATACATTAAAAAAAATCAGACTACTAGTCTTTAAGTTATATAGGGAATCAAGAAAAAGTTTCAACTGAAATTGTACAAGTAATTTCACTTTAATATTGAATCAAATCGTGTGGAAGTTCACTGAATCGCCTTCAGATATACCTTCAGCGCATGAAATAAACTGACTGAAATTGAAATTACTACGATAATGATAAATCAGTACTGAAGGATACATTCCTTATCCCTTTGACTGCCACGTGTGTCGTATCGGCGCACACGGCTTCTGCACTGAACGCTGTGTGCGCGATATTGACGCACACTTATAAGAAGTATTTTTCGCTTGCTGTGTCTGAAGTAGGGATGAAACGATACCATTGAGGTATCGATACTTTTACTCGATACTGTATCGGTCGTCAAGTATCGATACTTACTCAGTATCGATTGAAAAGTATCGATACTTACTCGTATCGAATCATTTTGGGAAAATTTAAAGTAAAAACCGTAAAAAGTATTAGTAGTCTTCATTGAAAATTACAAAATTATAATAATAATGGTTTATTCATATAAATTATATAAATTATATATATATATATATATATATATATATATATATATATATATATATATATATATATATATATATATATATATATATATATATATATATATATATATATATATATATATATATATATATATATATATATTTATATTTATATATATATATATATATATATATATATATATATATATATATTTATATTTATATATATATATATATATATATATATATATATATATATATATATATATATATATATATATATATATATATATATATATATATATATATATATATATATATATATATATATGTATAAATATATAGGTATATCACAATTAAATTCTTATAAAAAATCAAAATTAAAATCAGCAAAGAATAATAATAACAAAAAATTTAATGTTACGAAAAACAGTCTGTTTTAGTACTGCTTCCCAGAAATAACAATTTTTCCAAATTTTTGCCTGCTAAGCGATTTCTGGAAGCAGTGACTGTTGCGCCAGCTTTCGAAAACAACCTTTCGCAAGGTACCGAGGTACCTACCACGTTTAAATATACTCGAGCTTGTTTATATAATGCTGTTTAAAGTACAGAACATGCAAGCAAGTGAGAGAACGATTCCTAGTTGGTTGTCTACTTATAACAACGGAACACCATAGAGCATGGCGCAGATCTTCTTCTTCTAATGATTATGTAGTCAATTGCACGTTGCACATAGTTCACGGTATATACAATATGTCGTAAGAAGTACTGTAACTTAACATTTAAGATATGAAATTTTTTATCAATGTTAAAATGAAATAGTGACAATAGGATACTTATATGAGTACTTTTGACAGATACCTACTCGATACTTAATTTCAAAGTATCGATACTGAAAGTACTCAGTATCGGAGGAAAGTATCGAGTATGTACTTGTATTTACTCGTATCGTTTCATCCCTAGTCTGAAGCGCGCACAGTTCTCGTATATTTGTATGGGGTAATAGATTGCCCCGGGCGTAGAAGAACTTTCACCAGAAATAGCCTACAGAAATAAAGTATATTTTTTGTTTGGTTCAATTTTTTATTTAGAAAAATATCTTATATGCAAAACTTAAAGTTATTAGATATACGTGTGTATATTTAATGTTTTCACCTCTATATATTATACAAAAACAAATATTTATGATATTTTATGTAATTGTAATTGTAATTGTAGAAGCAATCTTTACACATATGTGGTTTCCCGGGACATCCTACACATACATATCGTACTGTCTTGGCCTTCTTCATGGCATAATTTCTTCCTTGCGCCTCAGAAAATCTATTGTAGCAACTCTTGCAACGGCTTCTAATCACTCTAGAGTTTTTCTCTGAAACTTCTAGCTTGTGAGCGGTCAATGGCTGATGTCCTGCAATATATTCTAGATCAACCGGTTGACTATAATGAAACAGCTGGGAGCATAATTTCTCCCTGAACTTAACCATAGAAATATTTTTCCCATTTACTTTATTATAAAGGAAGAGGGAATTTACGACAGTTGTTCCCAGTAGGGCCTCCACTGCTACCTTTTGGTACCATTTCAATTCCTAACTACTCACAATAATACCGGCACATCTAAATAACCTCAAAACGCACAGGAAGCTATAATAATTCACGCCACATGAAGATAAATACGCAAAGACTCGTCAATTCGCTAAATAGTGGTGCGGAAACACCCGAACGGTGCAGAAAGCGATGCAAGGTGACGCACATATGTGTGAGTCAAAATGAAGCACACGGCTCAAACCGATTTTTAGTTGTTCTTGCGCCGTGTCAGACATTTTGTCACACAAAAAAAAATATGCAGCATCACCAAAAAAATTAATACAAAATTACATTTTCTACCGCAGGTTACCACTAGACATCAATTTGATACAATTTTGACAAAAAAAAATTTTGGCGCAGAGGCAGTTATATCTGAACTGCCTTGGCAGTCAAAGGGTTATATAAAAACGTGTAAGCAGCAGAGCTCCGTCTCTATGGTATTATTTTTCGCGCGATGTGCATCGCGTCGAGATTGGAACGGAATTTCTGGTTTCAAAAACCACAATTAAATAGCAAACCAAAATAAAAATTAGAATAAAATTTATTCAATTGAAGAAGAAAAAAGTGCATCGCTCTCTGAAGAAACAGGCTTTAATGGAAAACAGTAATAAAAATTAGAAAATTGATTTCATTAAAAAAACATTCTGTAATTAGTGCAGATACGAAGTGCCGCTAGAGATGTTATTATGTACTGAGGATATATATATATATATATATATATATATATATATATATATATATATATATATATATATATATATATATATATATATATATATATATATATATATATATATATATATATATATATATATATATATAAATATATATATATATATATATATATATATATATATATATACTCAAAAACAGGGCATTCAGGTGAAACTACCCAGCCAGCAAGAGAACGTAAATTTTACGTTAATTTAACGTCAGCTGTTACGTCAAGTTACGTCGCAAACGACGTCTGATTGACGTTGATAGAAGGTGACAATGTCACAGTCAATTGGCGTCGAATCTTGACGATGTAGAAACGTCAAAAATTACGTCGAATCTACCTTTTTTATTTACTCGAAACTAACGTAGATTAGGTGTCATTCCCTCCCCATCCTTTTGATTGAATGATAAGTCAATAAAACAAATCCTTCCAAGTAGTAAAAACTATATTTAGTATGAAAAGATACCTTAAAATAAAATTTATATTCTCGTCACTATAACAAAACACACACACATATATATATATATATATATATATATATATATATATATATATATATATATATATATATATATATATATATATATATATATATATATATATAAATAAATAAATATATATATATATATATATATATATATATATATATATATATATATATATATAACACAACAAAGTCTATATTACATTAACAAATTATTCATAGTGAAGAAGTGGAACTGAATCAGGATATCAGCCTCGAAAGGAAGCAACACTTCGAAACAAGTTTTTTTTAGTTCTATTATACTGATTTCTTCTGATAAACTTGTTACCAAAAAAATATTTAAATCTTAAGATTCAAATGGGAATGTGTATTCAAATGAATTATAAGACTATAAGTACCTTCCCATCAAAATAACTTCATCATTAGGATCGATAATGATATTAATTATGATGTGCCAAGCAGTACGAATCTTTATTTGAATGTGATGCAATGATGTGTAAAACCTTTTTATAACAAAAAGTTTTATATTGTTTGCAATTAAAATTTGGTGGAATAGGGCCATCAAAATGTTGAAGTAATGCTTCTTGAGTAAATATTTCTAAATTTGTAGATTCATAATTTGCTTCAGTGAGGCGGCGGAAGAGCTGTTTTAATGGCTTAGTAGGAGATCTTATAAGGCGTTTTATTTCTCCGACATAATTTTCAAATGGAAATGCGGAAATATTGTTTAAAGAACCATATATACTTGCATCCTCGCTTAGCATAAAGCGTGAATATTATGAGCAAGATACTCTAAGCCATACATTTCTCTGCAGTGATTAACAAAGATATTTAATAGGTTTTGAGGGATATTGCAGCCCAATGTCTGTAAGTGTCAGACAATAAAATACTACTGGAAAAGTGTAAAACCAAAAAATTTTCATATATAGCTTTGTCTATTTTATTTTTTAAAACCACAGGACCTACATAAAGTAAAAATGTTCTGAACTTTAAAACGTGCAACCTCAGAAAGGCTTCTCGATTTTGTATTAAATTCTGACGTGACAGCTGGTCTAAGAGCAATTAAACTTTCTGATATAGTTTTAACTGATCTACTACTTAATCGAACTTGAAGATTTTCACATGCCCATGAATCTAAAAGTTTTTTCATTAACCCCAGACACAAGCAATGCATGTAATATACGGGAAATTTAGAAACCATACCAATATCTGAATCAGTTAGAGGTGAAACCCCTATATGATGATCATCATCAAGCTGTGATAAAAATGACTCATCAGTTCTTTATATATATTGTATTTATATAAAATATTATTTAAAATTACTATCCTATTAACATAGTGCCCCGTTTCAATGCACTTATCACAGCTCGAGTTTCACCATGTGATTTTACACATTTTATGAAAGCTCTTGCCGGTACGTCAATAAAACTATCAATTTCAATGATATATTTTTGTTTAAAGTTAAAGCCCTCTTTAAGCAAATGTTTTACTTTTCTAATGAAATCTTCAAGATAAATGGCGAGGAGTGATGGCTTCGCTTTTCCACAATAAACTCCAATTGCAAACGGTTTCTGTGTTATAAAGTCCTTATTAGCTATTAACCCTAAAATTGGCCAGAACTGAACGGAGGAACTGGTAAATAATGGGAGACCATCAACATTTATATGAAGATTTTTAATTAAATAAAGTATTTTTTGACCAAAATATTTTTAAATAATTTTCCAAACCAAAATGAATATATTCTCCAGAATCTTAGTGTTTAACAAAAACTTTACTAGGTGTTTGTAATAATGTTATGGAGTTCAAAGGTAAAGTTGGGTGAAATGGAGAAAGTACATGCAGCAGATCTGTTAAAGATGTATGTGATGTTTTGCTACGAAGTGCCCATTGCCTGAAATCATGGTTTACATCTAATGCTACTGAATTATTCCGATTTTGTTCTTCTGAAGTATTACAAGGAAGAGCCAGATTGCTAATATCTGTGGAGTATTCTAAATTTAAATTAACATTAGTTGTATCCTGATTGTGTATGGATAAAAAAGGATCAATATCTAAACTGGCAATTCATTTTTATCTTCAGTATCAGTGATATTATTCATATTCAATAAATAGTCTTAAGTTTGTGGAAATAACTGATTTGTCAATGTTTGGTCCGATTTCATTCAAATTTAAATCTGCATTGGTTAAAGCCTGCATTGTTTTACATACCTCTCG
>JARQZK010000188.1:35000-106380 GCA_030704885.1 Cynegetis impunctata | reverse complement strand
TCAAAATTCTGAGGCTTCAAATACATACATTCTATCTGTCAAATGTCAATTCTAGCGCCGTTTCAATTTTGTTTTTCAGTTTGTTTTTTTTTTATCGTAGATGGCTGCGACGTCGTCTAAATCATAGATACTTGATTTAAAATATCGCCCAAAGGAATAATTTTTTTAAAAATTCATTTTCGTGAGGTTTGTTAAAAAGTAAATTTTTTTTCGAACCAAAACTCAGTTTTTTAAATAGAAACATACATGGGCCACCCAGTATATCAAAAAGCTTCTTAAAATTCCCTCAAAATGATTCACACATCATTTCTCTCAATTCCTAAATAAAGAAGTAATTATTAAAACTATTATTCTTATTAGTTCCCTTTGCTCCTGAGAAAAACAAAATTGAAACGGCGCTAGAATTGACATTTGAGAGTTGGAATGTACGTATTTGAAGTCTCAGAATTAAAATATGTAAAAATATATAGGCTGTTCCATTTGAATTTTTGATTTTTATATCGTTTTCTGTGAAACCAGAAGTCAGCCATATCGATTTTGCATGTGAGAAAATTCAAAATTATAACTGAGATAAACCACCCAAATTTCAATAAAATCGATATATTATATATATATATATATATATATATATATATATATATATATATATATATATATATATATATATATATATATATATATATATATATATATATATATATATGTGAAAACAATACTCTATGAACATCTAGAGAACAAACAAATAGTGAAAAATAAATACATCAGAATTAATAACAAAATAACAATGCACATGAATTAATGTGCATCACCTTGCAAGCTGATGAAAATCTCAATACACCAGCATTATATAAAAAGTTAATGATACCTTTGAATAGTATTTCAGAAATTGAACAACAATATCCACAAGAAATTTGGAGAGGAAAATGGACAAACTTGCATTTGAAAAAAAAACAAAGTTGTGAATAATGCTTTTCCGATAGGTGAAAAATTGAGCAAGCATAAAATGATGACGTCTCCTCTTTGTGGTAGATGTAGAAAATAGATACAATTCAGCACAGAATAAGAAGCTGTGCTGAAGGAGCAACAACATGGAATTGGTATAAAGATAAAATTTTAAAAATTTTACAATTGCAATCGAAAAATGCTCTGAAGGAAATATATCAAATGCAAATATAACTTAAAAGAAAGAAAAAAAATACCTATTTATGGTTTGTGAGTGTGTTAATAGGCTACAACATATCCGAACACAGAAGTGGAACAAGCCTGGTAGGTTTCCTCAAGATTTTAAGTGAAGAGCGTCAACGTAAAATTAAAATGAATTGTGTGATAAAATATACTTTTGAATAAGTAGTACAGTATTTGCTTGCATAATTCGAATTCACTTAGATTTAATAGTTGAAAAAGTAAAAGTATTGTACATAATTAGAAATAAGTACTTAAGAATTAATTACCAATATAATCCCAAAAGTATCTGTTATATCCGAAAATAAATTGTAAATGAAGATAATAATGACGGTATTTTAAAAACATTGTAAAAGTTGATTTTTATTTTTTTTTTAATCATTGTTTTAAGAATTAATGCAATTCGAATTAAATTAAGAATTAGCAGTTGAATCGGTTATAACATAATGTTTTCATTGAGTAAAGTTCAATATGTCCATTTTATTTAACTTATGTCACTGTTGATCTATGACGTTGAGATATATATTTCAGGAAGAATGAGAAGTAATTGAAACGTTCAGTGGTTTTTATATGTGCTTTTTTTGATAACTTACCTTGACGAAGAAAAAAGAGAACCTGTAATAAAACTAATAGCACTCTTAACTCAACCATTTTTATCAATGCAACTGTAATTCTGAAACATTCTAATTTTTATTTCTATTACACCTGCCCAACCTATATTGCTCCGTCTTATCTAAAGAAAATCTAACTTAAACTGTAATAAAATTTCCGTTCCAAATATTTACTTGAATGAATAATTTGTTAGATTAAAATCTAGTTTACGGAGATATTTGTTTGATGGCGATAATTGAACTTAGCAAACATCTGGAATCGTAAATGAAGTCCTTCGGAATAAAATTCAGTTTTTGTTAAGCATCCTTCAGTTCGACAACCACGGCTATTCATACAGTCACACCTATCAGATCCTCAATATTGCTTAGTGCTAAATATAATAACAAAACTGTTCAATGTTGATGCAGTTCCGCATATATATATATATATATATATATATATATATATATAATATATATATATATATATATATATATATATATATATATATATATATATATATATATATATATATATATATATATATATATATATATATATATATATATATATATATATATAACTTTTTGATAATTATAAGCAATAAGAGGCTTGGTGAATCTCAAAAAACTCAATTTTATTAAAAAGTTGTCGTTTCGCCCCGACATTCTAGGCTTTATCAAAAGTTTAGATAAAGCCACGTATGTCGTGACGAAACGTCAACTTTTTAATAAAATCGAGTTTTTTGAGATTCACCAAGTCTGTTATTGCTAATAGGTAATTATCAAAAAGTTGCTAATAATTATCAAAAAAATAGTTCACAGGTAACAACAATTCAAATAAATAATATATATACATATATATATATATATATACATATATATATATATATATATATATATATATATATATATACATATTGACATCTCCAGAGGTTCGTATCACACCAAATAAGCTGAAATTTACCTGAGATTGTTTTCGTTGCAGAACGATACTATCCAAATTTGATGGAATGTTTCCAACGGCAGCCATTTTTACGTGGATATTTCTTGTTTTTTCATAGTTTTTGAAAAATTGCCGAACTCCTTGGCTTCTGGAGATTGAGTTAGAGGGTTGAAATTTGATACGTACATTTAGTTTATGTTGACTTGAGTTTTTTTTAAGATAGAGGGTTGAAATTTGTTATCTGGCTGGATTGCGTTGATGTGAGTCCGTTCGTTGATTTCAACATTTTCCTCAACCACGATGAACATTTCGATTTTTTGTTTATAGTGAAATAAATAATTTTTTACTTTTTAATCCTTTCCGGCCCAAATTATTTTTTTGTGGAAAAATATTATCTATGGTTTGATAATGGTTTATTAGAGATACTCGAAGAGAATGAAAATTTCAAGATAAAAAAACACAAGGATTATCCTGCAGGATGTGGTCACTCCACATAATCAGTAGGAACATATAACCAAACAATATAACCTATTTTGCGTAATATAACATGAAACAGTTTTTGTCATGTTTCAAACACAATTCTACTTTGCACGCTGAACATTTCTTACAAATCATAGAACTCATCTGCATGAAGATTTTCTAAATATTCAGTTATTGGTTTCCCAACCCTCCCGGATTGTCCGGATGACTCCGGAAATAATGGTCAACCTCCCGACTTCCCGAGGTGACTGATTTTCCCAGTTTTTTTAAAATTATACGCAACCGCTCTCTACTAATCAAACTTCGATTTTGAATGATTATGATTTTGTGGTAAATAACTGTCAAATATAGAAGCAGAGTATATATAAATTAAAAATAAATAAATGATTGACATTCTCTTCAACCCCCTCCCTACTAAACTCCTTAAAAAAATCTCACGGGTTGGTCCTTTCGAAAATTGGCAACCCTATTCAGTAGGTAGGTACTCCAAACTTGCTTCTTCAGAACTAAAATAAGATAACACGATTACGTAAGTGCCCAGTGGTCACTTCAGGAGACCCCAACAAAATTAGTAATTTCGAAAGAAAGGAAACATTTACGTTCAAGATATTCATGAAAATGCATAAGTAAGATATAAGTAAATAACTTTGGAGCCATTTTTCCACCATTCATAAATAAAAATAACAAATTCACACAGTTTCAGCAGATCCTCTAAGTAGTGTCCAACTATAGTAAACAAATGCACGTTATACGCGCTTCGCTTCGACTCATTTTGGTCTGTCTTCGATGAACACGTCAAATTTTGCTATGTTAGACAACCCACAAAACACACTGGTATACTGAAATAGCCAACGAGCAGTTTTACTCATGACTAACAAACTGTGGTCTTTCTAGCTAACCAGTTGCCCTGAAAGGGTTAATTCGTTGTTCTATGAGGGTGATTTTTCAAAATATAATTCAAACCGCTAGAATCGCCTCTATCTAGTAACACTTCAAATAAAAGAATATGATAAATGCACATCAATTATATAAACGAAACATCTGGAAATTTTATCACGTAAGCTTTTCAAAGTAAGCTATTATTATGCAAGCTTTTCATAAACTATTTGTAAGAACGTTTCGAATTTTCTGCAATGTTTCCCTGGTTACTATTGAGGAATTTCAAGCACAAACGTTTCAAAACAGCCCCTAACAACAGGCGTTACAAGCAGAAATCTTTCTGGCCATTTTATAAATCTCTATCCATCAATTCAATACCTAGTAAATAGTTTCTCTTTTCTTACCACTTATGTATAATGTGTTGCATATGTATATCCTTTTAAAGGTACTATTCTGTTAATTTAGCACCATTTTCAATTCCAATCAAGATGTTTTTCAAACGTCCTAATAATGAATCATCAGCATTATATTCTCGTTAGATTTGCAAATATTCTTCTTTGGCTTCAACTTTAAATTTAACAAAGTAGAGGTTCATTTTCCAAAAGGGACCAAAGACGCTCAAAGAAAGATGACATTTTTAGTTATTACCCCGAGGCGAAGCTAAAGGGGTTATAGTCTCACGACAAAAAGTTGTTAACTGGCCCGATTTTAAAAATTCCAACGGATATCGATAAAACACATATGATTTCATTAGGGAATTTGAAATCCCAATTTTTACCAACGAAGAATTAAAAAATATAGCGTTTTTACCCCGAGGTGAAGCTAAATTCTCACTAAAAAAAGTTGGGATCTGGTCCGATTTTACAAATTCCAACGGATATCGATAAAATACATATGATTTCATCAGAGAAGTTTTGTTCCCTATTTTTTCCCAACGAAGAATAAAAAATTATAGCGTTTGAATGAAATGAGCCGAGATAGGATATTCAAATTCGACAGTCAAACAATGAATTTTTTTGCTAAATTTTCACGGATTTGATTCGTAATATCGACTTATTAATACATTTATTGCAATTTTCCTTCATTTCATTCGTAAAATCGACTTTCATTGTTATTTAATTTATATAATAGGTACATTCAAAGAATATTGACGACATGCACATGCGCCGAGGGGTTTTATCATTCCTAGTGCAAAGCAGTAGGGTGTCCTTCATTTTTTTCTCCTAAATCAGATTGAAACTATTGAACTGTATCGAAAGTCAACAGTGAGATGGACGGGTTGATTTCAGATTCAGTAATCCATATAATTCGTGTTTCATCAAGTTATAAGCGGAACGGAAGGAGACACATATTTACTATTTTTAGATTTGTGAAGAGCATAGTGGCTTTCATATTTTGGAAATTTTTCGGTAATTTCATTTGGTGTTGTCTCATTTTCAGCTGGAGCGTTTCCTCTGCGGTCACAAGGAGGGGTAGACTTCTGTCCTTTATATTTGGTAACTCTATCAATCCCTCCAACTGATACTCTTAAAGTATTTTGAAAAAACTACTTGCACACCTTAACCTCAACTCCCCTATATAATATCAAGCAATAAACTCGCATTTTCTGTTTTCTAGAACCATTAGGATTTGCAGTGTAAATGCGTTGCTTATTATATACTTTTATGATATTAAATAAATATGATGTTTGCTTATTGTATGTTTCGAGGTAATAGAATTCATTACAAAATTTGTAGTTGTCTTTCCTTGGATATTTTTGCGTAATATCTGTTATTACACGAACAGGGGCCTATTTTTGGTTGTTTTTGAGGTATAACATTTCCTCTATTGTTGACATATTCTTTACCTTAAGTGCTTTGCTCTTTCTATAACATTTCTTTCCTTTTGACTGACACTGATAGCCTTTTTCATACTCGTAAGAACGGAGTAAGCAAATTTAGTATAGAAAAAATTGATAGTAGAAAAAAAACCTTTGCTGTAGACGACAATTGCACATTTGTTGCTTTCGCTCGTACGCTCTGACTTCGCCACAGAAGCCATTCACTCACTTCACTGATCGTAGGTTGTTCTGAGGAAAAAAAAGTTGGAAACTAGCTGCGTATGCAAGGCGGACCAATATTTTGCTTTGTCCCTTGGATATTTGCTAGCAATAAACTTGTTTCATGAAGTTGATTTGTTTCTGGTCTACAGTTTATTATGTTAACGAGATATTCTTTTATGTTATGTTGTAACCTGAGTGCAAGTAAAAGGAAACTCACAGATATATTTGATGGGAAGTACAATATTGGAATAATACTTTTCAATAAATAAAATAAAATAATTCATTCATATATTCTTTATTATGTAAAAACAACTACGATTCTGAAAATTAATTGAGTTTATCGCTGCACTATATTCTAAAATATCTAGGAACACTTTATGGTTTATTTTGTAATTTGTACTGCAGAAACAATTAAGTTGTATTTTTTTACATTTAAGTAGTATGGAATTTATCAAAGTCGAGCGGCTTTCAAAAATATGTGAATCATTAGTTTTTACGAAATCTGCTCTACTTAGTCAACTTCTATATCATACACGGAGCATCTAGTGATAAACGTAAAAAATAATCTACTAGTAATCAGCCGATCGTTTCCATGAAGGAATAGGGTGAAATGAAATTACAGTTAGTTATTTTCATCAAAAAAATTATTCCGGATACTTCTTGATGAGTTAGAATTACAGACAGAAATGTAGATTCAAAGTAACTAAACTTATGATGCCTATTATCAAAACTGGTATTGGAAGCTTTGTTGAGGAATTACAGTAATCCGTGCTACAAGTAGAGCACTCGTGGTGACCTGGAAAAACCGTGCCTCTTCTTCTTAAATCATTAAATATATCCTCACAGGTTGATCCGAATCTGATTGCCTGACATCCTCTATTAACTATAGTAGATGAAGGATATCCTTGCGTTGCAGCTGGTGAAAATCCTTGGTTTCCAGCTAGTGAGAAGAAATTAAAATTAGTAAGCGAATTGATTTCAATGATATAATATGCAGTCTTCGAAATTAACAGAAAAAATGTGTACGCAGTTGTCATTTTGATAAGAATGATATTAGTATGATATGTGTAGGTATGCGAATTGGTTAAATAGAATAATTTTTTACAGTAATGAAATTTTGTTTATTGTCGAATGTTATTTGTTCCTTTTATTCATTTTAATATTTTTGAGGTTGAGTTTTCGTCTATGAATGTAACTACATACCTACTCTATAGAAAATCGAGTGTTCTGAAGTACTATTAATAAAAAAATTTTGAAATTTCATAGAAACTGTGATGAAAGGCTTGCTTCATAGAAACTGTGATGCAGGCTTGAAAAAGTATAATACATTCATTTGAACTGAGTGGAATATATGAATCAACTTACATTATTTTGAAACGAACACATCAGATTTCATACAAAAATATGATGAATATATCAATAAACTTTCCGGTGTGATGATATTTTCAATTCTCAATAATCTTCCCCTACTATTTATGGAGAACTGATCTTCCTCATAATTCCAATATATCTTTACTCATCTGCTTTTAAATATTTCTGATGTTGCAGCCAACTATAGTAATTTTCAAGAACGTGAAATATTGAAAAAACTAATAATCAAAACGTTGCGTGCGTTTATCATTTTAAAGTAAATTTTATGTAGATTCTGAGAAATAAATGAAATATGGCATGTTTCATAAAAATAATATCAAGCTTGTGTTATATTTCAAAAACTAAATTTAATTTGACAATTTGGATTTTCGGTGATGGATTGTTCGAAAATTTTGATAATAAAAAAGAAATGGCGACTTTTCAAAAATGCCGACTCTCGAAAACTCATTGTATGAAACCGCGGTTTTCCTATTTGAACTTGTCTCGAAAATCCAGCCCAGTACATGTTATTCTCTTTTTCGCTATCTCTGCTAGAAGTACCATAAACAATAAAATCCCTTTGAAATTGATTCACTCTGAACATGTGATTCGACTATTTACTATTCACATACATCACATTGCGACAATAGTAAAATCATATGCTCATCGTCCGAAAGAGTATTGAAAAGCGTAAGGAACTTCAGTCCTGAAGGGGGGCGTAAATACATTACTAACTACGGTACAGCTGAGCCTGATGCTGTGTCAGGGTACATAATGTAATATTAATATGCCATTTTTAATATTTCATTCCTTACTGCTATACAACGCTATAAAGCACTCTGTAACGCAGTAAAACATTCTTTACTGCATTTGAGCTGACACTTGGCCCTTATTAGTTAATAAGCTGTGGCTGTCATTTGTTATCATTCGGTTAGTAGGTCAAGACCTATCTCAAGGATTATTAGAATAGTGTTGGAAGAAATTGTTTAAAATCAAATAACTCAATTTGCAACCAAGAAGATTCAATTACTGAATATTGCAGAATGAAAAGAGAGGTGGAACATAGCAAATGGTGTGACGATTAGATAAATAATTTAAGCTCTGCTAGATCGTCAGAGTGGATTGTAAGATACACATATCGATCAACTAAAAAATACATATATCGAAATGTGTTTAAATGACAGCACAGTAGTTTTGATGAAGTAAGAAAAAGAAAAAGGAGTGATTCACGCGTACGTGATAAAGGATGTTTTAGCTTTGTCTTTATCACGACCGTAAATAATACGGATACTATACAGGGTATAAAAAGTATAAGTGCAGTAATTCTATTGGGCTATAGAGGAGGTCAAAACAAGAAAAAAATTAAATAACATGTGGATCGAAACTCCTTTGTTTTCAAGATATTGGGAGTCAAAAAGCGCAATAATTTTTTTTATATTGTTTGTTAAAACTTGTTTATAAACACACAAGAAAAAGATGAAAGTTTTCATAATCATACCTCATAATAAAGCAAGTAATTGAGCAAATCTTTGTAGTAAAAAGGGTTCAAGCAGGCACACCTTCGAAACATGAGTCTATTTCTCAGAGAAAAAGATAAAGGTGTTTGCAAGCAAATATAAATTTGGATAAACGGAACGCCAAATCGCACTAACAATAAAAATTAAATTAAATAAAAAATTAAACGAAGTTGTAGTTTTGTCTTCTTGAAGAGATTTTGCTCTATTTCTTCTTCGTTATTTAGTGTGGTCTAGTAAATTTTGCAAGATATCTAATAATCAAATTAGGAATTTTGCTCTTGTTCAATGAGTTAATAAAAAAGGTGTTCAAAATCGGAATATTATCTCTTCAAATTTAGTTCGTGACGTCTTCCTAATTTAAATACAAACTATCTTTTCCTCATGTATTTTTTATATTTGGTACTATGTATTAACAGCCCTAGTACGAGTAATATACAAGTATTCACTTAATTCCTAATTAAAATTAAAAAAACTTGTCTTAGTAACATACGATTATTTTCTTACGGCGTTCTTTCATTTGCAATGCTTAATATGGGTCAAAGGCGACCTTTTCTGTAGTGTAGTAAAGAATGTCATCATTTAAACATCGTTAATATAGTTGGATTGCTTATTGTGGTACAGCGGCTAGCTTAGCTGTACCGTGGTAAACAATGTATTACGCTGACGGGGATCCCCCGAAAGTAAACTTTTTTTCATTTCGTAGTGGTTATTAATAACATGAATAAACTACTAGAAGAAAAAGGGAAAAAAATTGAAAGAAGAGTTTAGATCGTTCATAGAACTTATACACCAATCGCTTCATGTGCACGAGTCCAACGTAATAAATATTTTAACACATGCGGGAATGTTATTTCCTCATCTCCTTGTCAAAATACGTATACCTACTACATAAAGTGAACAAGGAAAATTCTTCAATAATTTCATGAAATTGGTGAGCTGGTTATATATATATATATATATATATATATATATATATATATATATATATATATATATATATATATATATATATATATATATATATATATATATATATATATATATATATATATATATACAGGATGATTCACGGTGGATGGCACATTAGACGTTTCTGGTGAACCATACAACGGATCACATACAACGGACATTCTCTACCCAACTAAAATATTTTCGGTAATGCAGTATTGCCACTTCTATTAGAATGTAGTAGCAACTTTGATTTTTCAAATTTAACTACCTATATATTATATTATTTTTAGAATTTCCAACAATTTCCGAACAACTTTTCATAATATTTCCCCATACCTACCTATCTGTTACCGTTTTCGAAATAAAAATTATTTTAATTTTTTTTTCGTCGGAAATCAAGAACTCTAAAATCTCTGATATCTTTGAGCTAAGAACTACAATGATATCGAAATTTCGGTTTGAGTTTGTTGATACTTGGGGGCTTCCTACACTTCAGCCTAATCTCCGTTATTTCAATACAGGGTGGTCAAAAAATACAGTTATTTCGTTAGCTTGAAAAAGTGACTATAAGTTGGTTATTTCAAATAGAACACACACCCAGAACAGGAAAGCATTCCTATACCTAACTAGTCAAGTTTCGGACTTATGGGCACTTATTTGTGAAAATGTTCCTTCAACATGGTATCCCCTTGGTATTTGCTAAGCATGTCATGATTACTATTTGACAGTAACGTTGTGACAATCTACTAATAATACCGACACTTTCATCACTTCAGAAGTTGGAAATACCTTCAGAAACGATGGAAAAAATTTATTTAAATGAAGTTCTTATGAATTTCTTCATCATTTTTGTACAGTGTGATGAAATTATCAGCAGGAAATGTAGAAAGTTCAATGAAATGTATCCGAATCTACCGCCAATGAACCTCAAGAAATTTATACGAATTCATAACAATTTCACTACGTTTGGATCAACCTAAAAAAGTACCAAGTAACTTGATAGTGGAAATATTGACACAAATAATTATGAAAAAGGAAAACAATTATGTGGAATATTTCAAAATATGTTCGAATCGCTGGCCGTTCACTTCCAAGCACTTTAAAATGCGGGTGTTGACTGATTTTGTCGTGGCAGATCTGATTTCATTCGGATCTAAAGCTTCAAATGTTTGGCTGATCCTCTGTAACAATTCGTCTCTCGAACGCACGAGTGTTTTGTAAACTTTTTCTTTAAACATTCCCTAAAGATAAAAATCTTATGGATTAAGATCGGGTGATCTCGCTGGCCAATTCCACGGTACCAAGCGCCTTATCCACTGATCGTCAAAAAGTCTTTCCAGTTCTGTGCTCACTTCTCTTGAACAATGTGCAGGAGCCCCGTCTAGTTGGTACCAACAGTTTCGATATACTTCGAGTGGAAGATTATCGACGAAGTTCTCTACAATATTTTCCAAAATATTCAGGCAGCTTCTGGAAGTTAATGACTCCTCGTATATCACGTACTTCAGTTTGCTGCCCATTATCATGCAAAAAACATTATAACTAAATTTGTCTTGATATCCGGCTTCTTTTGTGAAGTGAGGATTTTCACTGCACTAAAATGACAATTTTTTCTAATGAAAATCACTTCTCTTGAAAAGAGAGGGTCTTGCTTGAGGCTTCATAGCTTGAATTTTGGTGAATTTGTAATCATGCATGTTATGTCGTTGCAATATTCTTTGAACAAATGAATATTTAATGCCCAAATCTTCTTCAGTACGTCTTATTGATGACTCGGGAAGTGCGTGAAAATATGCTAGGACATTAATTTGGTTGTCTTCGGAAGTTACGGGCCGATGTACATTTCTTGGTGCTTTTAAAGTTGATCCAAACATTTTGAAATTGTTCTGAATTCGTATAAATTTCTTCAGGTTCATTGGCGGCAGATTCGGATACATTTCATTGAACTTTCTACATGTCCTGCTGATAATTTTATCACACTGTCCAAAAATAATAAACAAATTCATAAGAACTTCATTTAAATATATTTTTCTATCGTTTCTGAAGGTATTTCCAACTTCTAAAGTGATGAAAGTGTCGATATTATTAGTAGATTGTCACAACGTTACTGTCAAATAGTAATCATGACATGCTTAGCAAATACCAAGGGGATGCCATGTTCAAGGAACATTTTCACAAATAAGTGCTCATAAGTCCGAAACTTGACTAGTTGGGTATAGGTATGATATACATAGATAAAAAGGAAATTCTAACAGCTTTCCGAATTTTCAATAATATACAGGGTATTCCATTTGAAATAACCAACTTATTAAAGTCACTTTTTCAAGCTAACGAAATAACTGTATTTTTTGACCACCCTGTATTGAAATAACGGAGATTAAGCTGAAGTGTAGGTAGCCCCCCAAGTATCAACAAACTTAAACCGAAATTTCGATATCATTGTATTTCTAAGCTCAAAGATATCAGAGTTTTTAGAGGTATAGGGAAATATCATGAAAATTTGTTGGGAAATTGTTGGAATTTCTAAAAATAATATAATATATAGATAGTTTCATTTGAAAAATCAAAGTTGCTACTACTTTCTAAAAGAAGTGGCAAGACTGCATTACCGAAAATATTTTAGTTGAGTAGAGAATGTCCGACTATTCCCTCCATTGAATTTTCAAAGTGATTCGTGGCATGGTTCACCAGAAACGTCTAATGTGACATCCACCGTGAATCACCCTTTATATATATATATATATATATGTATATATATAAATATATATATATATATATATATATATATATATATATATATATATATATATATATATATATATATATTTATAAAAGGTTATATTGGGCACTCGGCAAAAGGAGGCTAGATTTAAATCAAACAACCATTGGTCATGAACATCTATATTTCGGTCCTTAGTTTGGGACCTTCATCAGGATGCTAGAAGTCAGAGAACTCAAATAGCAACACAACAAATCAACCAAAAATGCAAGAAGTGGAAAAGCCACACAAAACTACACTTATAAAGTTACTTACATGTGACGAGTTGTGAAAATAGAACGGCGACAAGCGAATGACTCGAAGGGAGCATCCAAAAATTTATTTAAACACAAACAAAAGCATAATGATGACAAATATAAAAGGAGATATTAAATCTCTGGCACATGATAATCAACTAAAATTAACGTCAAAAAAGACCGGCTTCAACATGGCCAGGTCAGGTTATGCAGTAATTGACAACTAATGAAGATGGAACAGTCTTGATAGACCGACCACAGAAAAGCGAGAAAGAATAAAATCAGTGGTGACAACAGAATGAAAAAATAACTAAAAATCAAAACATAATAAAATTGTACTTATACTGAGCTAAAATTTAGATTGGCAGAACCCTTATTAATGGAAAGAAGGTAACTGTAGATATTGCTAAGACTTTTAATGTCAGCTCTCTTGTTGACGGCATTGTCATACTCATTGATGTAGCACATCTCCAAAAACAATCTCTTATTATAATTAGATTCAACGGACAAAACTCGAGTGTTCGAAAAGTCAAAACTATGCGACCAGTTCTTCGCGTGCAAAGCCAAGGCACACCTATCAGGATGGAGACGGACATCACTTTTATGTAAACTGATTCTTCTGTTTAAGGACTGAGAAGTCTGGCCAATATAAACATTGGAGCAATTTGAGCATGGAATGGAGTAAACACAATCCGACCTGGACATAAGGGGAACCCTATCTTTGAGATTGGTAAAAACACACCTATTTATAACAACATTGTACTTGGCAATCTTGATATTCTCCACAGAGGCAAAAATGTGCAACAACTTACTGGTCAGACCATTAAGTGACGGCAGAGAACCGAATTTTAACCTAGTGACAGGTGAACCAGGAACAACTGCTGAGGCAGGATGTGCGGCCGTCGTCTCCAGATTGCCTACATCATTCTGGGCTGTCGGTGTGCAGAAAATAAGCCTTTTTAGCAAGCCGTGCGGATAACCATTCTCTCTCAAAATTTTATATAGTAAATTTAAGGAGTCATGCCGATAGTCTTGATGAGCCAATTTCAGGACCCTATTCTTGAGGTTGGTAATGACGTTCATCTTCATTCGCCAATCATGGTTAGAGTTATAGTGGATATACCTGCCAGAAGAAGTTGGTTTCCTGTACCAATCCAGTTTAACAACGTTTCCATCTGTACGTATGACTTTGGTGTCTAAGAAGGGTACAAAGTTATCCCTTTCTTCTTCAATCGTGAATTTTATGTTCTCGTTAGAGGAGTTGAAAACATTCAATAATTCTTGTTTTTTATCCGATGGAATTGTCAAAATCAGATCGTCTACATATTGATACAGAAAAAACGGTCGAAAAGACAGTCGTTCCAAACAAGACTTAATAAGAACAGTCATGGCTAAAGAGGCGAGGATAGGACTGAGGTTACTACCCATCGGGCAACCAAAGATTTGTGAAAAACATTCATCCTTGTACTTGAAATAGTTAGAGTCAAATAAGAACTTCAACAACCTGATAAAAACTTCCATTGGAATGTTGGTAACCGTCCGGACAAGTTCCCACTCAGAAATGATCGTGTCTCTGGTCAGCTCCCAGGAAACATTGGTAAAAAGGCTGACTGCGTCCAAGGAAACAATCACATGGTCATGAGGAATCTGCAAACCATTAGTGTTCTCAGCAAACATATAGGAATCCCTGACTGAAAAGGTGTGGAAAGAGTCATCAAAGGCAACTTTGAGAATATCCGCAATAAACTTGCTGAGCTCAGAAGTGGGAGAGTTTATGGTTGAAACAATTGGTCGTAGTGGTACATTTTCTTTATGGATCTTAGGTAAACCATAGATTGTGGGAGAGACACCTTTATAACAATTCAATCTCCTCGCCGTGTGACTATCAATGAATTTGCCGTCCTTTAGTTCCTTGATAAGGGCATTGTTCTTAGATTGAATTTTCGAAGTTGGATCCGAAGGAAGCCTCCTGTAGACACCATCCTCCTCAATAAGTGCCGACATCTTACTTTCATATGACCGCCTTGACATGGCAACTGTAACATTTCCCTTGTCCGCCATAGTGACAACAATATCGCTGTGTTCCTTGAGGCATCTGGAAGTTCTCAGCAAGGTCCTATGTATTGGATTCTCTCGGCTCCATGACTCATGTATGAAATTAGTGATGGCATTGGTGGACTTGGCTCTCAACACATCCTGCAAATCCGGGGGGGGGCAGCCTCACAATGGACTCTGAATCAGCCAAGATTGACTTGATGGAAGTTTTTATCAGGTTGTTGAAGTTCTTATTTGACTCTAACTATTTCAAGTACAAGGATGAATGTTTTTCACAAATCTTTGGTTGCCCGATGGGTAGTAACCTCAGTCCTATCCTCGCCTCTTTAGCCATGACTGTTCTTATTAAGTCTTGTTTGGAACGACTGTCTTTTCGACCGTTTTTTCTGTATCAATATGTAGACGATCTGATTTTGACAATTCCATCGGATAAAAAACAAGAATTATTGAATGTTTTCAACTCCTCTAACGAGAACATAAAATTCACGATTGAAGAAGAAAGGGATAACTTTGTACCCTTCTTAGACACCAAAGTCATACGTACAGATGGAAACGTTGTTAAACTGGATTGGTACAGGAAACCAACTTCTTCTGGCAGGTATATCCACTATAACTCTAACCATGATTGGCGAATGAAGATGAACGTCATTACCAACCTCAAGAATAGGTCCTGACATTGGCTCATCAAGACTATCGGCATGACTCCTTAAATTTACTATGTAGAATTATGAGAGAGAATGGTTATCCGCACGGCTTGCTAAAAAGGCTTATTTTCTGCACACCGACAGCCCAGAATGATGTAGGCAATCTGGAGACGACGGCCGCACATCCTGCCTCAGCAGTTGTTCCTGGTTCACCTGTCACTAGGTTAAAATTCGGTTCTCTGCCGTCACTTAATGGTCTGACCAGTAAGTTGTTGCACATTTTTGCCTCTGTGGAGAATATCAAGATTGCCAAGTACAATGTTGTTACAAATAGGTGTGTTTTTACCAATCTCAAAGATAGGGTTCCCCTTATGTCCAGGTCGGATTGTGTCTACTCCATTCCATGCTCAGATTGCTCCAATGTTTATATTGGCCAGACTTCTCAGTCCTTAAACAGAAGAATCAGTTTACATAAAAGTGATGTCCGTCTCCATCCTGATAGGTGTGCCTTGGCTTTGCACGCGAAGAACTGGTCGCATAGTTTTGACTTTTCGAACACTCGAGTTTTGTCCGTTGAATCTAATTATAATAAGAGATTGTTTTTGGAGATGTGCTACATCAATGAGTATGACAATGCCGTCAACAAGAGAGCTGACATTAAAAGTATTAGCAATATCTACAGTTACCTTCTTTCCATTAATAAGGGTTCTGCCAATCTAAATTTTAGCTCAGTATAAGTACAATTTTATTATGTTTTGATTTTTAGTTATTTTTTCATTCTGTTGTCACCACTGATTTTATTCTTTCTCGCTTTTCTGTGGTCGGTCTATCAAGACTGTTCCATCTTCATTAGTTGTCAATTACTGCATAACCTGACCTGGCCATGTTGAAGCCGGTCTTTTTTGACGTTAATTTTAGTTGATTATCATGTGCCAGAGATTTAATATCTCCTTTTATATTTGTCATCATTATGCTTTTGTTTGTGTTTAAATAAATTTTTGGATGCTCCCTTCGAGTCATTCGCTTGTCGCCGTTCTATTTTCACAACTCGTCACATGTAAGTAACTTTATAAGTGTAGTTTTGTGTGGCTTTTCCACTTCTTGCATTTTTGGTTGATTTGTTGTGTTGCTATTTGAGTTCTCTGACTTCTAGCATCCTGATGAAGGTCCCAAACTAAGGACCGAAATATAGATGTTCATGACCAATGGTTGTTTGATTTAAATCTAGCCTCCTTTTGCCGAGTGCCCAATATAACCTTTTATAAGTTAGAAGTTACGGCAATACTCCTTGTATAAATATATATATATATATATATATATATATATATATATATATATATATATATATATATATATATATATATATATATATATATTCCCCGAAGAGAATTCTACATTCACAATCCAACATTGAATTATAGAAATCGTCAAGTCAGCCCAGCTAAAAACTGCATACAGCTGTTTCAATCTTATTAGATCTCATCAGTGCAGCTTATCTGACTCAGAGTGAATAAAAAAATTTCTAACTGTTTTCCAATACATATCGTGACCGTTTTCCAATACTATCTGGATAACAACCCAGAGCGCCCTCCACCAAGAATATTGGAATATACTTACTTGTTAATATATAAGTGGCGCATACAGATGGACCAATACATTCGACTTTTCTGAGGTAATATGTTTTTCCATATCTACAGCCAACATAGTCATCGAAACCTAATCGAGAGGAACACTCATAACACTGCAAACAATGCCCTGAAAAAGTTCATGAAGAATAATTAGAGAAAAATAATAGTTCATGCAAGTTTCGTATAAAACTCACAAATATATTTTTAATATCAGATATATAATAATGAGTTTCATTTGAAATATAAACATTGATTTAATATTCAGTAGAAGAGTGATTTGGTAATATTATATGAAACCTATTTAAGGAAAAGAACAAAATATAAAAATTGATGACAATGAAAATCGTATTTACAAACTGCGAATTTATTGTTTTCAGCAATATTCAGTAGCAGTAGTGAAATAGTTATTTCACCGGGCGTTAGGATCTAGTAACGCACGTGGTGCATACAAGATTTTATTTTTCACGGAAAAATTATTTTATTATAATGAAAAATCGATTTTAAAATCGGTTCATTGCTACTTCACTTTCCAATTTCCTTCTCATAGTAGGCATGTCATTGTTGATATTTTGACGTTTGTGAATATTTTTGTCATCATATTTAGTGAATGTCATTGCTACTTTCTTCGTGTAGTCTTATAGAAATAATGAAAATGAAAATGAATTTACCCAAGAATATCATAAAAAATGCAGCCAAAGTTGCGAATAATTCATTGCCGGAGAAATCCAGAGTCGGATACGACAAGGATTATGAAGTATTTAATCAATGGAAGTTGCTTCTTTTCTCCTCGTACAATAAGCAGGCTTTATGATCTATAATGCCCGCTCGTTACGCCCTAGGGCATAATGAGTGTATTTATATCAACCGTATCTAAGGTAAAATCAACAAATAATAAACAAGTGCAAAATAAAAACTTTTCGAAAACTAGTTAATTCTAAAAATGTTAGTTTGATGTATTCTTCAGTAATTTTAATAGCCAAATCATAAATAAATACTATTTTTTTTTCATATTGATATATTCGCATATATTTAGAATTGCCTGCTCATCTTCAAAATTATTTCAATACTCAAAAAAATGAACCCATAATCCATAATTCTGATTTGAAAAGAGGTTACTGTGTTTCCTATTTTTGAAAAAGGCAATATATTAAATAAGGTTATAAATTATGGACCTGCCTGTAGGTATACTATCTATTTGTTTTATCAAGCGAAACTACATGTACCTACATTATTGCATTCTTGGATTCTTCGTTCAAAATAAGTATGTGTTTCAGTAAGTTCCCAATACTAAAGAATTTTTGAATTGTTTGAATTTAGTGAAAATATAAGCTAACTTTCATATTTTAGTATTTAAGTTATATGAGCAAAATTTACAGGGAAGAGAACAAAAGATAAGGTTTTTTATATCCATTATAATGAACTTCATATCTCAAACAGGGTGTCTAAAAATTACAACCTATCATTAAAGAAATGGGAATGAAAATAACTTGATTACTTTGGAAAGAACGCCATGTATTCCAAATTACCGGGGGATGTTCTTTTCAAATAATTATCGTATGATATTGAAATGTACTATAGCTAAATAGTTATTTAATATTTCAGTCCTTTTTCTTGACAGGGGCTGGAGAAGCTGAAAATATTTCAAAAATTAGTCTAAGAAGTCGAAAATGAATTTAAAACCTAGTGAGGGACCTCACTTCCCTGTAGAGTTTTCATACAGTGCAATATACTATTATTGTTGATACTTGGTGTAAATTAATAAACATATTAAAACAATGGTTAATAATAACAATTTACCCATTTATTAAATGAAATAACGCGTGACGCACGTTTCGGTGAAACTTCACCATCTTCAGATGCTAATGCAAATTAACTTTGTTTCTCTGTTATATCGAAAACAAGAAATAAAGAGATGACAAATTGTGTAGAAGGGGTAAATAGAAAGTTTTACATTGGTAGAACTTTCAGAAGTTTTCAAACTAGAATTTCAGAACACAAACGTAGCTTTGTTGATCGAAAGTCGGATTCACATTATGCAAACCATTTAATCCAAGAAAATCACACATTCAATTTCGATTTTAAAATATTAAATACTGAAAGTAAGAGAATCAAACTTAATTTTATAGAATCATTACAGATAAATAAATACAAGCATTCCGGTCTTTTCATTTTTTCATTCCGGTATATTGAATAGCCAAATCGATCATACTTCAAGCCCCCTTCTTAATCTTTTCAAAATTACCGAACTACCTGACTAGCAGCTCAGAATGAGTTTTTCCTATTCTAATAATTGTTTTTAACCATCTTTCTATTTACCCTTTCTACATAATTTGTCATCTCTTTATTTCTTGTTTTCGATATAACAGAGAAACATAGTCAGTTTGCCATTAGCATCTGAAGAAGGTGAAGTTCCACCGAAACGTGCGTCATGCGATACTTCTTTTAATAAATGTGTAAATTTTTATTATTAACCATTGTTTTGATATATTTAGGTTTTTCAAAGAAGTTATTCTAACATCGTGAAAAATACTTTATTAGTCACCAAAAACCCCAAGCGAAAGTTTGATATCCGTTTGGATTGAGGAAATGTCCCATAAGTTTAACTTTCGTCACTAAAGACGGAAATTACCTACCTCGTCGAGGTGATGGTTGTCACTTCATCGCGTCATTATAATATCAGTTTCCGTTGATATTATTTATAATTTCTGATTCGGAATGAAATTTGGACTTTCCAAATTATCCTCCAGAAACAGTGAATGAAGCTGAGGGAACCTCTGCTAACTTACTGCCAGAAGAATCGAAAAAAAGATTTGCACAAGATCGATAAAATGGAAGACTGATAATCATGTAAATTAATACAAAAAAATGGTATTGCTTGCATATTTTGGAAATCTATCGGAAGTTCGAAGGCATCTACCATATATATATATATATATATATATATTTACCGGGTGTCCACGGAAGGTGGCTCGCCCCTATAACTTTTTTGTTTTCGGAGATAATGAAATGAAATTTACAGGATCTGTTTAATGCATAAAACTGCGTTTTTTGACAAGTAACTCAACTTCATGCAACTTCCGGTTTCACTGGAAGTGACATAAACTTTCGATTTTTAAATGGGACATCTGGTATATTTTCAGTTTTTTTGTCTCCATATGACATATAGAATACAACCACCATTTGCTACTTTTTGTAATCGTTGTTCAATTTTTTTTTCGAAATAAGTTTTTATTGTAGAGGGCTATAGATGCGTTCAAATAAATAATTTCGGTCCTAAAATGGCCCTGTTTGCCGTCCAGGGACGTAGATTTGTGGGCGTGGCTTCGTTTCAGTTGTTTCAGGCTACTCGATGATTTCAAATGTTATTTTAATCTCAATAAGATTCTTCATTTAAAGAAAGTTCTAATGTAATGGGATTTCAGGTTTTTATCGAAAGTTCTCTTTCAAGCTAATACCTAGAGTGCGGTATCAAATTGAGCGTGATAAAATTATCTCTTTTTTAACCCGACGAGCCACCATGTTGCCATTTGAAAAAAAAATAGTAATAAAAGTTTTAAAATCAAACTTCACATATCTGGAACATTTTGATCGAAAACAGTGAAGTTGTATTTCAACATACATTTTAGGACCGAAATTAGTTATTCGAACGGATCCATAGAATGAAAATTTATTTCGAAAAAAAAATAAAAAAAAGGTTACAAAAAGTAACAAATGATACATGGTTGTATTTTAAATGTCATATGGAGACATAAAAACTGAAAATATACCCGGTGTCCTATTTAAAAATCCAAAATTTATATCACTTTCGGTGAAACCGGAAGTTGCATGAAGTTGAGTTACATATCAAAAAATGCAGTTTTATGCATCAAACAGGTCCTCTAAATTTTATTTCATTATCTCTGAAAACAAAAAAGTTATAGGGGCGAGCCACTCCCGGTATACATATATATATATATATATATATATATATATATATATATATATATATATATATATATATATATATATATATATATATATATATATATATATATATATATAGCTATGAGAAAGTTCGTTGGGTACGCAGCATGCAGGAAGTATACTCTTATAACACTTTTTCCAATATTTCGACAATGTTTATTGTCATCATCAGGGAATGCTACAAAATTATTACAAAGTGAAACTAGGACATATAGTGGAAAAAGAACAATTGACTTTCAGTGTCCATGAGATTGTATGCAAAGATCTTAAAACAAATTTAATCTTGACGTTAACAACAAAAGTGCACATGTTCAGAACAAAGTCAGAGAGAATTACTTATAATTGCCATCATCACCAAATTTGAACAATTAAAGGCAGGAACAAACAGTCACATTAAAATACAAATTATTGTACAATTATTATTAAAACACTACATCATACCGGAATCACATCGTCGGCATGGAAAGTGAAATGAAATTAAAATATATAACTAAAAAGTGAGGCTAAAGTGAGAACATAGAAAAGGTGAAACACGCTAAGGACCGAATTCTCTTACTCTTACAACAACAGAGCACAGAAAGATATCATATCGCCAATGTGTCAACTCCCACCAAAAAGGCGGAAAAAAAATCTCTGAAAGCTGAACATTATTAAAATAAACAAAACCGAAAGATACACATGAAAAATTATTATGATGAAAAACGTTATTTAAAATTTAGGAAACCATAAAGAGAGGTTAATTATAAAAAAGGATCAAAGCTGTTTAAAGTGAAACATAAAATTAAAATTTCAATTAAATCAAACAATAGAAAAGGAGTTTGAAACTCTTACGTTGTGAGGATACTGATCCAAGTGCAATAAGAATGAATATATCTCACTTAGATGCTTAATATCAGTCTTTTTGTTAACACACGAGGATGACTGCGAAATGAAGGCCATTTCCAGAAAAAGTCTCTTATATTTATTAGATTCTTTGGCTAAAATTTTAGCAGCATTAAAATTGATATTATGACCTTCTTTATGCACATGATCACTAAGTGCACATCTTTCTGGGTGTAATCTACAATCACTCTTATGTGAACAAATCCTGTCCTTCAACAACCTGTTCGTTTGTCCAATATATTCACTCGAGCAATCAGAACAAGGAATACAATACACTACATGTGATTGATGTAATAAAGGAGTTTTATCCTTCAATTTCGTAAACAGAGAATTTATAGTCAAGACAGTCTTGTTAGCGATTTTGATGTTATTAAAAGGTTTAAAAACTCTACTAAGTTTTGGAGTGACACATGAAATAAAAGGTAGAGATGCATAAAATTTGTTATTAACCGAGTGTTCTGTACCAGATCATCCGCAACATCCAAATTTGCACTACCATCATTAACATTGATTGCGTTCGGTTCCATTGTGGAGCTAAAAAGAATTTTCTGAAGGAGAACATGAGGGTATGAGTTATTCCGAAATAGGTTGTACAAAATGCCCAAGTTTTTTCTGTGGAATACACCGTCAGAGATACTGAGAACACGTTGTTTCATTTGTTTGACCAAGTTCACCTTCATGGATTCCTTGTGGTACGACAAGTAATTCATATATCTACCCGAACTCATGGGTTTTCTGTACCAATCGATGATAGTACTGTTATCCTGTGAGCGAATGAACTTTATGTCCAGAAAGGGAACAAAATTGGTTTCTTTTGATTTTAACATTCTTCTCCCGCTTGAAAACACTTTTTTTTCGACACTCGTTGAAAAATATAATATTTTTCATCATGTTATTTCAATTTCTTTAAGAAAAACAGTTTAGTGTTTAGAGACTACAATTTACTTGAATGAAATTCTTAATATATTAGGAGTCGGTAATACTCATTAGAGATAAGCCAATAAATAAACCTTATCTATTTGTGTATATCTGTCATATTTCTGAACGTTATTTTGATTATGTGGTATTATAATCTTTATGACGGAGAAAGAAAGTAAAACTTATATGGAGTTATCGTAGTAGATTTCGTAAAACAGAAGTTCATCCTAAGATTAGTTTAACATATTTCTCAAGCATCCCAATATAAACACTATAATAAAAGAATTCAGGTCAAAGTCGAATACTATATATGGGGTTTACAGTTTTGGTTGATCAATATATGGTAAACATTGGGCTTCCTCAATAAAGTTTATTTAATTACATACAAACGGCAAGCGAAGTATTAATTATATTTTCCAACTTCGAGGAAAATGAAAAATTGAAATTTTTACATGGAAAATCATTGGGTTGTTAACTTCGTTTAGATAATATTTTATATTTCCATACTGACAACTGCCGTTTCCTCAAATGTCATAATTTTAAAAAACAGCATTCACTAAGGTCGTATTTTTCCTAAATTTTATATATTTTCACACACAAATTCTAAAGCTCCGCACTAGATTTGGAGGGACTGTGAAGGTCAATCAACGTACCAAATTTAAACCCACAAACCTGATTTGCACAAGCAGTGGAAAGGATCAAAATCTCAAAAATAATGATAAAAAAAGAAGATGGTGGTGGTTTGAGAAATAAGTTTTTATTACCCAAAGCCACTTCCATACCATCAACTTACCGCAAGTAGAAATTTTCAACCATGGATATCAATTTGTAAGGGTTTGGGGGCGAAAACCCTTTATAATATTCACCCTTCAGAACACCTAGATCGCTGAATTTCAGGTATGTTGTTCATAATTAATTTTCACATCTTTTTGCCACCAATTTGAAAATTATTTATGCACCCCCCCTTCACTTTCTTCCTCAAAGATGCCAAAATGTTGTGTCTGCATTAATATATATGTGTGTGTGTATAAATATATAAATATATATTTATATATATATATATATATATATATATATATATATATATATATATATAATATATATATATATATATATATATATATATATATATATATTATATATACATATATATACAGAGTGTCCTAGCCATTATTGCTATCTCGGTAATTATAAGAATTACAAGATTGGTCATATTAGACAAAATATGCAGTTTTTGAAGGACATTGAAAATATAGTTTCATATTTGAAAAAAAAATTTTTATCTCGAACTACGGGTTTTTCGAAAAATTGCTCAAAACTATTTGATCAAATATCTCAAAAAGTATGAGTTTTACAAAAAATTCGTAAAGGAAAAAATTTATGCATTTTAGACGTTCTTCAATTTGGAATTTTCTGAGGAAATTTAGTTCGTTTAGTTTTCGAGATATTAACATCAACTCACTTTTTTTAAATACGGACAGCTATTTTTCATTCCATTTCCAAATTTTTTTTTTATTTTAACGATGTATCACATTGTTTGCGTTTTAATGATAAAAAGACAAAATTTTAATTGTATTGAGTTTTCAAAAGAATTAGAACATCAGAGGAGGCTTAGACTAAAATAAAACAACTGCCTATTTTAATAACATAAACAGACTGTTGCAAGCGTGTAATGAAAGAAACTGTTTATTAAGTTTTTAAACATTCAAACTTTTGACCATTTAATTAAATTCAAGTTATGTAATAAACCTTGAAACTTCCTTATTTTTTATAATTACCTTTGCCACAATTGAAAGTGAATGATACATACCTAATGCATTTGTTTCATCTTTCGCATTCTCTGCCTTTACAGTTGTTCCCCGTTCGGAATGATTATTAAATGATCCGTATAGTAGCAAATTTCGCTCGAGCCTTGTAAAAATTATTCTATTCGGTAAGAGTCTTTCGGGGTACAAATTTTGATATATTTGAAGCACTTCGGAATGCTTTTTCATAACAAAAAAATAAATCTGATTTTCACCATTGGAAAACGCCAGCATGTTAGTTTAAACTTACTTTGACACGAAACATGTATTACGGATCATAGGCTTTTATAAGCAATTGTTTCTCTTTGATCTATGATTAAACCTATGATAAGATGAAAAAAGTGCCAAAAAAGTTGAATACTAGTTTTTAACCATTTAAATACAAACGAATATGGACATGTGATACATCGTTTAAATCAGAAAAAAAAAGCTTTTTTAAATTTGGAATGAAAAATACAGCTCTATATTTAAAAAACAAAGTTGAATGTGGTGTCTCAAAAACTAGACGAATCAAATTGCCTCAAAACACACCAGCTTGAAGAACGTCTAAAATGCAAAAATTTTTTCCACGCAAATTTTTTGTAAAAATTATACTTTTTAGGATATTCGATCAAATAGTTTTGAGCATTTTTTCGAAAAACCCCCGTAGCTCGAGATAAAATTTTTTTTTAAATCTGAAACACAGGGCCGGCCTAAGGGGTGAGCGAAGTATGCAGCCGCACACTCAAGCCTTTTGCAGGGGCATTAAATTGTCCAACATTTGTAAAAAAAAATAATAAATTTGGAAAATTTTTAGAAACTGATTTAAATATTGGGCAGAAATATTTAAACTATACTCGCCGGCATATCATTGGAAGCTTGGACACTAAACAGTACACTCCCCTCTACACGCCTCGCCCAGCGTCGTTGCCAGTTTGTGGATTGAAAAATTAATTTACACAGGTAAAAATCCCAAGCTTCCAATGATTTGCCGCCGACTATAGAAGGAATTTTGTCTTAAACCTATTACAGTTAAAATTCAGGGTAAAACCGAAGATCTACCCGGCTACCCCAATGAGTACTGAAATACAGTCTGATGCCCTTGACCAAGGTCCAAAGTCAGTAGAACAGTCGTCTCGTGGCGGGATGCGGAAAGGAATCTTCCTGCCTCCCTCCCCCACACCCGGCTTTGCTTTTCTAGCCAATTGGCGTCTGAAATTAAGATCGTAGCGCTGGAACGGCTAATATCGGTACTAGAGCATGGGCCATTAACGGATTGTTTACATTGTTTGTAAGGGTATTTACGATCATTTCATTTTGAGTTTTCGAACGTTTAGCTTCGTAATTTGTGTTTTTTTAGACTCCGTATTTTCCAGTGGTTCATTGTGTTTCGATTTAGGACTCTCTGTTCAACAGTAGATAACCTACCTACATCAAGTTGAAATTTACACTGAGTTTTTATCATTGAACATGAAAATCAATAATAAAATAAAGGAAAGAACGAATAAATTAATTGGTTAGAGGAACTATGTATACATCATGAAAAGGCAGTATGATAGAACATACTTTATTTAAAAAGTAAAGAAACTTTCAAAAGTTTCAAGAAAACATCTCTACTTTCATTACCTACTGAAGGTTTTGAGTATAATGGACAAAACTATGTAGTTACCAGCAAAACTGGAAGAAACAACATGAAATAAAAGAAGAATTAACATGAATACTCTGCTTGAATGTTTGAACGTAATGATTTATTATATTCTTTGAATTTTCCTGACGTATAACAGCTCTCCTAAAAGTACGGTGGACTTCTGAGAGTCTGTTTTTTTTATAGAATCTCTGTTTTTCCTAGTTATATAATTGAATATTTTAGTTTTTACCTAGCTATAGAGTCAAGTTTTATTTCATATTCTTGATGTTATGATAAACTGTTATTTTGGTTGTGCAAATAAAAATTATTTATTATTATTATTTTAATAGTATCTCTGGTTGTTACATGAAAGAAAATACAATCATCTAGAATCTCTGGATGATGGCCCAGGTTCAGATTCCGATAAAAATGGAAGATTTTTCGGTGGAATGGCATTGGACTTCAAAAACCCTAAGTTTTCGGTTAGCTGAAAATTGCACATTATCAGTAGGTATATATAATTCAATATGGAAAAATCCACAAACTTACTGCGGGGAAAATAATTATTCTCAGTAAACTGTAAAGAACAACTCTGTTATGTTCACAAGAACAATGAAGAGTTAGGCTTTCATCAGTTTATTTAACATAATAGTGGTTATAGTACAAGGAAGAGTACTGAGCATATCAAGTCAATCAATAATTAATCAAATAGTCATACATAAATTTGATGTTCTACAAGGCGCAAAAGTGCACAAAAACTGTGTTTTTGGACCTTAAATTTCAAAAATTCCATACCCCCCAGACCCCTCGGCAGGGGCATAAAATTTGATTCTAGCACACTTGCAATTTTTGCCTAGGCCGGCCCTGCTGAAACAGGATTGTCAATTTCCCCTGAAAACTTATTATAGTTACCGAGATAGCAATAGTGGCCCATGGCAATTAGGATAACCTGTATACCTGTATATATATATATATATATATATATATATATATATATATATATATATATATATATATATATATATATATATATATATATATATATATATATATATATATATATATATATATATATATATACAGGGTCACTCACGGTGGATGGTAGGTTAGACGTTTACGGAGAATGGGACATGAGATTATTCTGAAAATTTGGTTTCATGGGTAATTGATATTGCTCTATCGATCTAAAATAATAGTGGCGCTGCGGCGTTGCCGCTTATACTAAAAAGTAGCAGCAACTATGAAATTTCAAAGGAGACGCCCTATATATTATTTCATTTTTTGCTTCTCTACCATTTTCCAATTGTTTTTGTATGATACTCCCCTATACCTATCTCCAGAGGTTTTCGAGAAATTAAATGGTTTCCTTATTTTCTTGTGCAAAACATAGCTTCAATTAAATGTTCATTACTAAGGTATTCAGATTCGTAGGACGCTGAAATTTTAGGGGTAGTTTACCAATTTTTGACGTATTAGGAATATTCTAAGGACTTTGTTCTCCATTATACAGGGTCCTTCAAAATTTGCGATTTTAAAGATAAACACAAAAATAGTAAAAAATGCATTTTTTCAAATGTAATACCCTGTAAATTATTGAATATCTCGAAAGAAACTTGCAATTTCTTTCAAATGATATATCATGTTCATATACCTAAAAAGTCAGGTTTCCGAAATAAAAGCAAGTTTCTATAAAAATCGGATTATTTAGCCATATTTTGTATTAGGTAGCTATGAAATGTCAAGAAAGATGTCATTATGAAAATTTGACAATTAGTCCATCAACAATAAAACGTTCGCGCGTTCATTAACGAAAATTTGATTTGAAAACAATCAAAATGGAACGTAATAACTATTCTCATGAAGTTTTGATGAAGTTATTTATTGCACATGGTCAATGTGACCAAATAATAGCAAGAACATGAAGAAAATTCAATAAAATGTATACCTATTGACAACCAATAAACGAGAGAAAATGTGTATGTTAACAAAATAATTTTATCACTTATGGGTCAATACTGAAAGCTAAACGAAATTTACTAAACTAATAAAAAACAATTTGCGTTACGTAAAATAACATAACATAAGTGATAAAATTATTTTGTAAACGTACAAATTTTCTCTCGTTTATTGGTTGTCATTAGGTATACATTTTATTGAATTTTCTGCTTGTTCTTGCTATTATTTGGTCACATTGACCATGTACAATAAATAACTTCATCAAAACTTCATGAGAATAGTTATTGCCTTCCATTTTGATTGTTTTCAAATCAAATTTTCGTTAATGAACGCGCGAACGTTTCATTGTTGATGGACTAATTGTCAAAATTTCATAATGACATCTATTTCGACATTTCATAGCTACCTAATACAAAATATGGCTAAATAATCCTATTTTATAGAAACTTGCTTTTATTTCGAAACCTTGACTTTTTAGGTATAGGAATATGATATATCATTTGAAAGAGATTTCAAATTTTTCTTTCGAGATATTCAATAATATACAGGGCATTACATTTGAAAAAATGCACTTTCACCATTTTTGTATTCATTCGTTAAAATCGCAAATTTTGGAGGACCCTGTATAATGGAGAACAAAGTCCTTGAAATATTCCTAATCGTCGTAACTTGGTAAACTACACCTAATATTTCAGCGTCCTACGAATCTGAATACCTTAGTACTGAACATTTAATTGAAGCTATGTTTTGCATGAAAAAATAGGAAATCATTTAATTTCTCGAAACCTCTGGAGATAGGCATAGGGAACTATCATACAAAAACAATTGGAAAATGGTAGAGAAGCAAAAAATGGAATAATATATAGGGTGTCTCATTTGAGATTTCACAGTTGTTGCTACTTTTAGCTATAAGCGCAGACGCCGCAGCGCCACTATTATTTTAGATCGATAGAGCAAAATCAATTATCCATGAAACCAAATTTTCAGAATGATCTCATGTCCCGTTCTCCGTAAACGTCTAACCTACCATCCACCGTGAGTGACCCTGTCTATATATATATATATATATATATATATATATATATATATATATATATATATATATATATATATATATATATATATAATTCTAAATAAAATTATATAAATCCTTGTTTATAAATATATATCAACTATTCAATCTTCAATAACATTTTGTACCCTGTGCTTCAATTCAATAAGATAGGTTCTATGTTTACCCAAAATCCTCTAATTTTTCCTGATATATAATTCTTGTGTTTCACTATGTTATGAAAATGGTTAATCACGATACATTATGAAATTTGGAAGCATTTCGATCATGAATAGGCTCAAGTAAATGAATGGTAACTGAATTAACAAGAATGTGAAAAACAATTCAGTCATTCTGGTTTGGATAGTCATTTCAATCTTTATTGATATATAGATAGTAGTATATTTTGTATTGCATACATACTTATGAAACATGAAATTATCCTCTATACATTTGTAGATACCAAGATTTGAAAAATTTTCATGAATGGGACACTCCCTTCGATTTAATTTTATTACTTACCCATTTTTAATGTGTTCATAACAAACAATAAAACCAATACTACGGAAGATGCAGACATTCTGTTTCACGCACTGCTCAAGCAAACCTACAAGTCGAGTGTTCATTACATATCATGCAATAAAATAAATGAATATCTTAGGGTACCTACTCATCGATATACCTTATGTAGAACGCAAACTAATAAACTTTTATATACCTTGTAAACACAATAAATTTGCACATTCACAAAAGTGGATTCTCAGCACTGAACTAAGAGCTTACATAAATAAAACACGAGTAGTAATAGAAATACATATATGTTTATATGATATATGTATGAAATATATTTAGGACAATTATCTGAACAACAGAAATCTAACATATAGTTCCATTAGTAGAGCTGGTTAATGAAGCTATGATCGACCTATATATTATCAAGAGAAATTATTTGATAAATATCGGTTCTTCAAATAATTGTTCTAGATGTTTATTAATTGTTTTTTTTGTGTATTTATATTTATATATATAGTTCAATATCTTAGGACTGTAGCTATGTGGTTAATATATTTCAAGGGGATGGTCAAAATAATTCCAAGAAACGCCTTTTCATTTACATTCAGAAGACAAAACTTAATTAATAAATAATCTGACACAGAAAATTTGAGCAATATTTATATTTATCTATCGAATTTCCGAAATTCACTATATTTCCATTCTTACTATTAAGAATTATTTAAATTCAAATAAAACCATCAGCATTGTTCCCGTCAAGTTTGAAAGAAAAACATTAGATCATCTGGCATCCGCTTAGTCATGGCTTTGTCAGTATCGTTCGATTGTTCTCTTTGAAACTGCCTTTTACACATCACGCCTTGTGGAATAGAGGTTGATTGACTATATGTGAAGCAGGTGTGCTGGGCTCGAATCCTGGATAAGGTATAGATTTTGTGTCTCTGAGTATCAGTGCTTCTATTCAAAAATTGAGAATTGAATACTGTACAGTGTTTACAAGCCCATGAGCAGTTCGGAACCGGCGTTAAACTGTAGGTTCATAGAGCACCTTTAAGAAATGACATAATATGCTTCTGAACGACGACATGATATTCAATCATTATTCAGAAGATAGCAATGGCTTGGTCCCGCGGAAAAATGTAGGAGGAATTTTCTAATCAAGAACCATGTTGTATAGAATAGAATTGTTTCAATAAATTGCAGCCCTAAATAAGAAAATAAATATTGCCAACTACTTGAAAAATTTTTTAATAAACAATTATTTTTCTGTCCTCCACTGCAATCCCTGTGAAACATTTTAACTATATATATATATATATATATATATATATATATATATATATATATATATATATATATATATATATATATATATATATATATATGCATAAATGTATATTAAGTGATGTATTATATGCTATAAACATGATAGAATGAAACTCATCTTTTTTTATAACGAATAAAGTATATTATGTGAAAAAACAATGGTAAATACCAAAACTATTGATGATGAAAACATTTCGGCAGGGTTACATTTATCAGCATTACAAACATAGCATTTGTTTTCTCTCACAGTAGCAGGAGCCACCAGAGTATTCACAAAATCTTCCATACTTCCACAATATTTTGGATTCTTTTCACATCCTCGTACTGTTACTGTTCCTTCTTTCTTTCCAGAAACATAAACTGAAATTAAGAAATATACTGAAAAATTAATGATCCAACGTTTTTCAGTGTCAAAAATAGTAGATAACAATAATCTTTTTCTTTTCATCTTCATACATACGAAACGCTCTTCAGATAATTATAATAAATTTCTAATATTAATTTGAACATTCTAGGAATAAATAAATTAGAAATGAATTAATTTTGCAAAACTGTGTAACTATTTTCATAAAACAAGTTACAGAAGATAACTGCTCATTATAAACGTAGTATATAATTAACGCGAAAATTCGATTTTTATCAACCCATAGAACAAGCCGGTTTCAGAAAGGGCTTCGGTACGATTGATCATTTACAAACAATCCGTAATCTAATAGAAAAAAAACAGCATACAACATACCTATCCACATGGTGGTGTACGGCAGGGAGATACTGTATCCCCAAAATTATTTACTCTTACGTGCTAGAGGACGTATATAAAAGACTCTCATGGGAAAACAAAGGTATTAAAGTCGATGGAACATACCTGAGCCATCTTAGATTTGCGGATGACATCGTCAGAAGACATTCACGAAATAGAAGAGATGCTTCAACAATTGAATCAGGAATCAAGAAAGGCGGGTCTAAAGATGAACTACGAAACTAAAATGTTGAGTTCCGCAAATACATATATAGCAATAGATGGCATCTATATCGAAAATGTGACAGAATACAACTATCTAGAACACTTCATGAGATTTTGGAAGGAGAACAGGTCGAGAGAATTTAGCAAAAGAGTGCAGCTTTCATGGGCATCCTTTGGAAAACTATCCCATATCCTGAGGAACAACTCCATACCCATAAACTTAAAACGAAAAGTTTTTGACACCTGTATCTTGCCTGTATCGACCTACGGAGTTGAAACAATCACTTTAACTCAAGCAACCGCCAACAAGCTACGAGTAATGCTGAGGGCAATAGAGAGGGGCAATCCTTGGTATAAGCCTGGGGGACAAAGTCCGAAACTAGGAGATTCGCAGGAGAACGGGAGTCATGGATGCTACCCAGAAAGTCGCTGAGCTGAAATGGTGGTAGACAGGGCATATTGCGCAACAAAAAAAAGAACGGTGGACACTAAAGATTATACAATGGCGACCTCGAGAGACCAAGCGAGGCAAAGGTAGACCCCCACTGCGCTGGTTGGATGATATAAGGGATTTCGCCGGTAGAGACTGGTGGCATGAAGCTCAAGACAGGGACGGATGGAAGGATTTAGGAAAGGCCTATGTCCAGGAGTGGATGAAGAAAGGCTGAGAAAAAAGATTAATAAAGACCACCCAAATGATAGTTGGCAAAATATAAGGCAATTGATAGTTTTAAGCTATGAATACATCAAATACTTATTAAAGAATGCCAACAACGGATTGGAACGCATTTCCAAATCTCACGTTTCACTCTAGACATTTGACGAAGAAATACATTCCTGAAACTGTGTCCGACACGACTGATACGACAGCGTAGCTGGGCGAGCGCGTCACTTGTATTCGTATATGCATATTGTTTTTATTTCCCTAATAGATAATGAACTAGGAAAATAATTCAGTAGAAGTTGAGGGTAGCGATGATGACGTCAGGTTAGTACAAGTGTTTGTACATTTCAGTAAGATACTCTATACAAATTGAAAAATAAGTATGATATCAGTGTATTATTATAGATTATGTAAGATTTAGAAGTAGTGAATGTATCATAATTTACACGAATAAACTATTATCTATTTGTGTGAGGATAATCAAGGATCTGACAAATTTTTTAACATTTTTAAATTTTGTTCATACAAAAAAGTACAGATTTCAACATCAATCCTTCTGAAAATATGGAGCAATTGTTGAAATATGTTTCAGATGTACTCGATTTGAGTATTAACAATGATCCAGAAACATTCTCAACAACATACAATACCACTGAGATAAAATTTAATGGCAATTATATGTCTAACTTTAGTTTCCTTATTATTAGAAAAACACATGTTTGATTTTAACGGTTATTATATTTGACTCTATGACGCGGCGTTTCACCACACGGTGGCTTCTTCGGATAGAATGAAATACTTAAGATTTCAGTATTTCATTGTGTTTTTCTAATCAAACTGCTATGGGTTTTAACGTAACGGCCACGTCAGTTCAGACAAACAAAAATTTGTTACCTTTAACAATAATTTATAAGATTGAATGTAATAATGGAGTGTATTATGAAATCATATTTTTATAATAGTTGATACTAAAATGTTCATCATCATAGCTTCAAAACAAAAATATCAACAATTTCATAACATTTCTTAATCAACTTTTTTCATTCAATCACTCTCAGACATTCTTCATTTAATTACCCTCAAATTTATTGAAATCATTTCGTTGTTCCTGCTATTTACTATTATAATATTATTATATAAGGACGTTCGTTCCAACCATGTATATCCTGAGCTTTTTTGAACAGAAGTGATGCATGGGTTCTGAAAGTGGTTGAGAACTAACAAATTTTTAAATTTCTATGAACTTATAGATACTAATTAAAATATCTGCCTTTAGACCATCATGACGAAACAGGTTTGTGACTTATCAGTAGAAAGCTTTATATAGATATTGTCGCGAAAGTGGTGAAAACTTTATTACAGTTCACGTGAAAAGTACAGAATAATAATAAATTACTGAAAGTAAAGCTTGAAAAAATCTTAAAAATACTAAATTGCAAGATTTCCACAAACAATAGTGATTAAACAGTATACTTTTTCTTGAATATTTATATGAAAATGAGGTATCGATGGACCAAGTTAATCTTGCACTTCTGTTGAAACTACTACTTTCAACAATTTCAAAGAATTCATAAAAATGTTATCTGATGACATTCAATAGTCACATCATGATCATCTACAACATATTTGTGCTTAAAACATATGTGCTTAGCTTTATTGGATTGAAATTTATATATGTCATGAAAAATTTTTAAAGTTTTTTTTATTGTTCACAGATTTTTCAATTACATTGTAATGACTTTTGATATAATCATCGGTCTAATAAGTAATTCAGTTTTCATAATCTAATGGTGAATTCATACCATTATTTGTGAAAGTGGTTATTAAAACTTAGATTATAAACTTCATAATTGATTTACCATCATATCGATAAGCTGCGCATATTTCAGTTGACAAACATTCCTTTGTTGGAACTGATGGAAGACCTCGTCGACATGCATCATCTAATGTAGAATTACAGTAGTAGCATTTGGTACTAGAACCTATGGAACAAATTCAAGTTTATTGTAAGTTTCACTACATTAAGTCAGATAGACTTTTGAGACCAAGTCAGCCAATCGATAAAAGTGACTTCAAATTAAATTACATATATATTTTTTGGGCTTTGGAGTCTTTAAAAATCTTTTCAATCACTGAATTGTCTCTATTGATAGTTCAGATGATACCACAAATAAGCTTTTGTCGATAATTTCAGTGAATCAACCAGATAATCGATGAGAAATAAGACACATAATTTTGTGGCAGGCATTATTATAACCTCATATTTTTTTCGAAATAAAATATCATTGCGATTGTGTTCAGTCTTTATTTGACATACAATTTTGTTTTTTAGCTCCTGAAGATGAAGCAAATCGTTCCGAAAGTACGAATAAAGAGCCCTACAATTCTCTCCCCCTCGTAGTGCTATTTACCCTTATATCATTTCACTTTTATATGTGAATACTTATATAAGGTCGTACTAACTTAAATGTAAGATGAGATAAGAGATAACAACCAATAATATACAATTTATATTTCACTCTGTTTTCACAGCCTTCCTTACGAAACAATTTTGTTTCTTCTTCAGGGCAGCTAAGAAAAGTTTTTTCCTCTATAGATATACATACACACAAAATTCAAGTTGAAAATATTACCAACTATGCGATTGAAAACAGCATCAGATGAATGGAGAAGACTCCTCGCATAAAGAATACAGTACAATTAAGCAAGTTCCTTCGAAGAAGCTATAAAATCAAAACAACTTCCATAAGTTTTTCTCATGCATCATCTAAAGAAATATTAGAGATAATGAGATAATCTCCTCAACGAGGATCATCCAAAGAACTATGTTATATAAACACACCTATATATATATATATATATATATATATATATATATATATATATATATATATATATATATATATATATATATATATATATATATAGGTGTGTTTATATAACATAGTTCTTTGGATGATCCTCGTTGAGGAGATTATCTCATTATCTCTAATATTTCTTTAGATGATGCATATATATATATATATATATATATATATATATATATATATATATATATATATATATATATGAATAATAAATCAAATTCTGTGCGGAAAATATCACATGAAAAGGATTCGCGGTTTAACCCGCGAATGGAAGCAACCTTGCACAATAGTTTTTGAATCTTTAATTTTCACCAGAACAGCGTAGGCAAGTACAGGATGGATAACTTGAATAGGAACCGCAGTTCCAACTGAAGCCGCAATTGTGTGGTTATCTTCTGCAACAAAGAATTTCGTTTGTTGTTGTTATCACTTCCAAGTTTTCCATCCAATACATTTTTTATATAAAGATGTATATATATATATATATATATATATATATATATATATATATATATATATATATATATATATATATATATATATATATATATATATATATATATCTGAAGGCATTATTCCTAAAACCAGACAAGTCCAAACTTTATAATTTTGAGAATCTTGAAAAAACAGTGTAGCTTCCTCTGTAGCGCGTGGAAAAAATTTTTACTTTTTATATGGTCAGTTCTTTTTCATAACTTTGCGTAAGTTCTATTATAAAATTTCTAGATATAACATATTTTGAAAAAAAAATTCATTGTTCTTGTCTGGTTTTTGCAGAAAAGTACTACCAATTTTCAGTTTTACTATGCTTTTGAAGGACTTATTTATCAGAATATGCCTTTCCCACAATCCATAGTACGATTTTCGAAAATTACCATGAATATAATATTTGTCAAACAACATCATTCTTACTTCTTGCAGCTCTAGTGAAAGTATAGGTGTTTTAAAAAAAAAATTCTACAACACTTCTAATATCGAAAAAGTCTTTGTGGGTCATTATTTTCAGCTTGAATTTTGAAGGATGTTTTCGTGCGTCCTGCACTACTTTGTCCCAATGTTCTGTAAGTGTCACTATGTTGGCTTTCTTTTTCTTGTTCCCGACTAAGCCGAAATCTTGATCATTCGAAAGATAGCTGTGTCCTCTCATCGGAAAGAGTTAAGTAACTTTCTTGAAAATTTTTAAGAAGTGGACTAGACTGGACTTGTCTGATTTTTGCGAGATTGTCAGGGACTTATCTTGTTTTTGTAGAATCGCACTTATTTCTATGCCTTATATCTCCCATATATCCCATATATCCGGTTTTTGGTAAAACAAATTAAACCAGTAGATAGCCAATGTCTTAAAGCATATAAAATGGCGGCAACTTGAAAATGCGATATTTTGGACATGTCTGGTTTTTGGAATACTGCCTTCATATATATATATATATATAATATATATATATATATATATATATATATATATATATATATATATATATATATATATATATAGATATATATATATATATATATATATATATATATATATATATATATATATATTATATATATATATATATATATATAATATATATATATATATATATATATATATATATATAATTAAGTGAACTAGGACATTTATTTGAAACTAATCAAACAAACCTCCTAGCGGAGCTGGTTAAAAGAGTTCCCGAAGCATCGAAATATCAACATCTACCCTAGACGGTAATTGTCATAAACGTTAATTTGTTTATCACAATCGATGGAAATTTATAGACAGACTGTTTCGCCCTCATTGTAGCTCATCGGTATCATCCATCCACCGAGAGTGATAACCAAACCAACATTTCAAACGGTCATACATATTTCTTCTAGTAACTACATGACATATAAATATGACACAGCGCCACCATTCGGAAACAATTGAACCACATCTTTCAGACAGACGAAAACATTTCGGCAACGAGAACTAGTACGTCCGGAACACCCGAAGGTGGCTACTATATTCGCTAAGCAAGAGTAAAGTTGACACATCAATTCGATGTGATTCAACATTCACACACCGCAAGCAGCAATCGCTCCGAAGTTTATCGCAATGGCGAATGAATATAAGTAAGAATTATTCGTGTTAAACGGAAAACACGCCTGTGGTTATAAAATTAAGTGAACTAGGACATTTATTTGAAACTAATCAAACAAACCTCCTAGCGGAGCTGGTTAAAAGAGTTCCCGAAGCATCGAAATATCAACATCTACCCTAGACGGTAATTGTCATAAACGTTAATTTGTTTATCACAATCGATGGAAATTTATAGACAGACTGTTTCGCCCTCATTGGGGCTCATCGGTATCATCCATCCACCGAGAGTGATAACCAAACCAACATTTCAAACGGTCATACATATTTCTTCTAGTAACTCCATGACATATAAATATGACACAGCGCCACCAGTCTGAAACAATTGAACCACATCTTTCAGACAGACGAAAACATTTCGGCCACGAGAACAATTACGCCCGGAACACCCGAAGGTGGCTACCATATTCGCTAAGCAAGAGTAAAGCTGACACATCAATTCGATGTGATTCAACATTCACACACCGCAAGCAGCAATCGCTCCGAATTTTATCGCAATGGCAAATGAATATAAGTAAGAAATTCGAAAAAAATTGATATCTTCTGAAAGTAGAACAATGTTGGAGAAAATTATAACTATAGAGTTACTTTCAATTTTTATAAGTTATATAAAGCACAACAACAGAACGATCCAATTCAATTCTGGTATACGGAAAACAAATATTTTAGTGTGTATTATAATAATTTGATATTTGTTCGAGGGAAAAGTACTTACAAACTAAAAACTCAACAGAATTATATATAATAGTATAGAATTATCGGAAAAAGGAGCGTTATTAAGTATTTTCTCAAAGATATTGTACTAAATGTTTTGTAGTAATTGTGAAGAACAATTAGAGTGGTATAAAAATCATGCATTATGTAATCGGAAATTTTTCACGTTCTACAAAATATTAGGAGAAAATGAAATGTTTCTACGTACCAATGTTAATCATGCCCAAAAGGAATAACAAAATAGCTGCGAAATAACTATGAATAGTCATTTCGATACACGTTAAATCAATTTGATATTCAGACACAATGTAATCTTATCAACACATACTCTAAATGAAAATAACATCCATTCTCATACCAGATTTGCCACAAATAAAGCGTTACTAGAAGTTTTGTGGTTAATAGTCATCTATTGCAAAACATCCGATGCTATGAAGAGTCATGGATTCAATTGACGATTAGGTAATTTGAATTAACCCAATTCAGAAATACAAGAAAATGAATAACTATGTATATGTGTACAATGTGATGTTTTTAGTTGAATGTTTATTAAATTTATTTTTATTTGCTTATTTCATTGTCATAATTTTGATAATTGCTCAAAAATAACAATGAAGAAACTTGAAAAGATTTCGAAAAAATTATAATAATGCTCAACTAATCGTAGGTGGAGGAACAAGAGTAGTAAGACTACTTACTTCAGGTGACATAGATGAGGGGACATTAAGAATTACTAATATTCTGCTTACGTAATACTTGAACAGTCTCTTATCGAGTTCTATCTTTAATATGAATAACATTTGAAAGTAATCAACGTCCTTCGAGAAAGAAATATATCATACTCCTCAGAAAAGGCCATTCGCTCATTTCAGATAAGCTCATTACTTGGTAGTCTGGTATCCAATTCATCTTGTTTTAAAACTGATAGCATTCGGATACATAATGAAATATTTCATATTCTATTAAATTCTGCTGTAGACCACTCAGTATATACAAATATAAACGATTTGATATTTCTCAATAACTTTCTTTCAAAATAATATGATAAAAAAACCGGGTGGGCTCTGTCACTGGAGTTATATTCTTTCATCATTTGTGATAATTCATTTTTAATTCCATAAGTCAAGGCAATTTGGAAAGGATGATGACATGAACAAGACTTGAACCTTGAAAAAAACTCATGAAATTTCTACATTGAAAATGCAGCGGTGGAGGAAAACATTTGAAATTCTCAAACTACACTTCGATAGCATCAACGAAGTAAAAATGATTTGGTGTAATGGGACACCAGGTATAGGAACGAAGTTCCTTCGGCTCCGACATTATAATATAATTATTAATATAACAAAAATAAAAATAAAATCTATAATGTATTGAGAGTGTAGAATACATATTACACACTCATGTAAGTTGTATAATAGTATATCATTCAAGGAGCAGAAAATGATTGCTATTTTTCACGAGGGTGAAGTTTGCGACACGAGCTGCAAGCGACTGTCGCAATTCACCCGAGTGAACAATTGTAATTTTGAGCGAGTAGAATACTATACTTTGTCCACGACTTCCTCGGAAAAATTAGTAATAATCTGCATTTTCAACATTAAAAATAGTTATCAAAAGCGTTGACATAACATTTTCTGTGATCACTGAAAACTGCATACTCACGTAAACGTCAACTATTTCACTAGACATCGATTCCATGCCTTTCACTCTGATAAAAATGAAATAGATAATTTATTAGAGTGAATATTCAATAAGTTGGGCATTATATTAAATTTAATATTAGTTTAATAATTTGCCTAAAAGTTATCTTAGTTACATGAAACCTAAAAATCTAATAATACTATCCTAACAATGTGAATGATAGTCTCAAGTTTGGACATACGTCATGCAGTGTATAATAAACCATTATTCAATAGTAGTGAATAATAGGTATAATTATACTTCAGGAAGCACACGTATAATGAATGATTTATGGTACAGTCGTGGACAAACAATATTAACCATGTACATTAAGTTTTGTATTTGTATTTGTATTATCACTGTCAATTTTATTTAAGGCACTTTTTAGTTCACTTGCCATTGTTGCTATATTTAATATCGTATTGAAGATTGACTAACTATACGAAAATAAACATGTATATTTACGAGTAAAATGAATTTATAATATGAGTATACACCACGTGTCGTGGCAGAAGGAGAAAGATGAAGAAAGAATGACGCATGCGCGTTGCACATTCGTTTTTTCGAATGATTTGCTTTCGGTTTTTCAGTTTGGTCGCGCAGCCTGCCGTAAGGAACTTCGTTCCAAAATTTTCAGCCTTCTAACTGAATCTAGAGTGGCAGTAGATATGCGCAACGCCTTTAAAACACTTGAAATTTCAACAGAAGGATAGCGGTTCATGAATTGAAATGCCCAGCGAGCACTTTCCTTAGATCAACCCAATTTACGTACTTAACAAACTTCAACCTTCTAACTCAATCAGCTGAGGCTGTGGAGGTGCGCAAATCCTCAAAAATCACGAAAAAAAAAATCTATATATGAAAATAACGGCGGTTAACAAAACAGGTTTTTACCGCCAAAAGTCACTATTCTCACTACAATTCGATCCATATACAAATTTTCAGCCTTTCAACTTGATTTGGTAGGGGGTTGGGGGCAGGGGCGGCTAGTCAAAGGAGGCTAAGGAGGCTAAGTCTCCTCAATAATATTCCGTGTATCACTGATATATTATATTGAATAGTCAGCATTCAGCATATTCATATTAATCAAAATCATATTATTTTATGCACCTATGATAGAAGGTATTTACATATACTGCATTTCATTCATTTCAAGAATTGTGGCAACGCTGCGGAGGCATGGAAAGGTATATTCTCAACGTTCATTATGCCTGCCACAGAAAAGCAAACAACGGTGCAAATACTCCGAATAAATACTTCAATGCAATAGAAAAGCAAAACACATGTAAATGGCAACACCGATAGAGACCCAGTCTTATACAATGTCGACCAATCACAACTATAGAATTTCGCGTGACATCGAGTGAATTCGTTGGAAAGCATCATTAATTGAATCGTAGTGTGATCGTAGTTACTAATCGCCGAAAACAGCAGCGTGTTTACTTATATTGCTCGCGTATTGTTTTAAAATGAGTTTGGTTACTGAAGTAAATTTCGAAAATTTCAATGGTGACTTAGTGGAATATTTGTTATCCCATAACTTTAGTGCACTAAGTTATGAGGATAAAGTTTTGATAAAAACATTGTGACCTACCCCTGAATTAAACAATTTGGTGCAGCGTAACAGACAACAAAACCGCGGTTTTAATACAAGGTATTGTGAGAGACATCCTTGCCTAACCGGCTCACAGGTAAAAAATAAATTATTTTGTTGGCAGTGTTTACTTTTTACTAGTGAAAATGTCTCTGTTTTGGGCCGCTTAGGATTTGACGATTTGAATCTATAGTTGAAAGTGAGGAATTTTTCACCGATAAAGTAACTTTAAATACAGCACGCGGATTAATATCTTACTAACAAGATAAGGAATTTATATATTTTTTAAACATCTTTAAATTAATTTTTGAACAAACAGAAATAGTTTTTCAAACCTTACAGCACAAGTTTTCAGATGTAATTTACTCACGAAATCGGCTCAAGTTTCTTTTTGAAAAAATTTCAGAATTTCGTGCAGAAGTTTATTTTAAAAAACTATTTTCTGTATTTCAAACTACTGATGATACGACTTAATTTAGCCCAAAACGAAAAAAATTCAGTTACGCAGATATGGAGCTTCACTATAAACAAATATTTTATGAAATATTGGATACTATTAGGCGTCAAATAGAAATAAGGTTCTCTGATTTGAAAGAACTGCATTTCTTCGACTTACTCAATAAAAATTTGTTAACCGGATTTTCGGCTAATTTTCCAGATAACCTTTTGAAAAATTTATGTCAAAAATACACTTTTTTTGATAAGGCGGCCATAAAAAGTGAACTGTGTGTTGTTTATAATGACAATGAAATTTCGGGGCAAAATGAAAATCATGTGAGGACTATTAAATACCTTTTTGATAATGATTTGAATCAAGATTTACCCCAAGTTTATAAACTCTTATGTCTAATTGTTTCTATCCTATTGAAAAGGAATTGGTAAAACTTTTGGCGAAAGACAAAAAAGTTTATGCGGATATTATAGATCATTTTGCTAACGTTAAAGATCGCAGAATCCCGCTAATCTTCAAAAATATATAATAACTTTTTATTTGCTCTCACCAGCTGTTAATAAATTCGTTAAGTAGGTAGGTACCTATTTTGTGAAAAAAAAAATTTTTGATGAATAGATGAATTGATTAATTGGCTGAGAAGAGTTTTTGTGAATATTGTAAATAGGAGTTGTAAGTCTCAAGACACTCGAAAGTGATAACAAATTAATAGCTTAGGGTGCTTGTTTTACTTTGATTTTTTTTAAATTATAAGGCGGTTGACCTTGAAATCCTAAAAATTTTCGCCTATGGTGTATTTTTTAACACCTCTTGTAGCCTCCTCAAACCAAAATCTCACGAGCCGCCACTGGTTGGGGGTACCTAACGCCTTACACGGGGTAGCCTCACACGTTCTTCAAAGAGCCCGAGAACGCTGAATTTCAGATATGTACTTCATATTTTCATATTTTTTGCCTCCATTTTGTAAAATTGCTGCTAATGCACCTTTCGCCACACCCCTTTCGACAGTTTGAAGATGTCAAAATTTCGACTGAACAAATCTTAATAGTTTCGTTCTGCCTCAAGAACAACCCCATATACTTTTCAGCACATTTGGTCTGATGGGAGCTGCTAGAGACGCCAAAATATACCAGGACAAAAAAAATTTATATATATATATATATATATATATATATATATATATATATATATATATATATATATATATATATATATATTTATATATATTAATATATATATATATATATATATATATATATATATATATATATATATATATATATATATATATATATATATATAGGGTATGCCAGGTATTATCCGATTATTGATGATTTACTCATAAAATCATCAACAAATATTTCATTTTCTTGCTATTTCTTGAGAGTGTGGAAGAACCAGCTTTCCATCAATTTGAAACACACTATTACTTCCTGTGGTCAAAAACATACGTATTGTGATACATTTTTTGTGATACCTACATTTGTTTTAAGCCAGCATCGCTTCAGACGAAAATAATTTATATGTGAAATTTATAAATATTGACAAGCAATTTTTTTCTAGTTACTGAATGCAACAGTTTTCAATGAAATTGAGTGATTTTAAACTGGATACTAATATATCTGGATATTTTAATTGGAAAGGAATTCCTCTATCGCCTCCTTTCGATTAGACCTTCTATAGGTATTTATATAGGGAGGTCACTCAATGTCATCTTTGTCACACTCCTTATCTTTCTGTTTCTTCCTTCTAATGTTTTTTCTCTTTTCCTTCATCACAGCTTTCTTTGCGGTAGCCATCTTGTCATTTATTTATTTTTGTAATTATTTTTTAAGGGAGAAAACAGCAATTACGGTCACTTTTTCCTTTTTGCGTAGCTGTCTTTTTTTTTGATTCGAGGAATCGGCATCAACACTCTGAAATTTACATCAAATATGTCATGATTTAATAATTAGGAAGGCCATGATTAAATATCAATATCATTTTTAAACATGCTAATTATCTTCGAGTTAGCTCTGGACTTGTTTTTTTAAAAACAATATCGTATTTCTCAAAGCTGCCAGTTTTCTATAAGATAACTATTTGCTTCTTTATAATTAATCAACAAAATTGGGATCCATTCACTTATATTTTAGAGAATCTTTATTGAAAAAAAAAGATATCGAAGAAATGTACTCATGAAATGATAATGCTACTGAGAATGAATTCTCCTATATAACAAAATTCGTTATCTTTTACATATCCATCGAGAAATAGGTATTATTTAATAAAAATCAGAATACTTTAGCTACCAGCTCAGCTGAAAATAATATGAAAAATAAATCTGAGTAAGTATTTTAAAATTCATACTAATACTGTGTAAGTACGTGGGCTTAGAAATGAAATAAAAATAATATGAAAAAGAATTGATTTGAACGTTCGAAAATTGAAAAATCACTAATAGTTACCGTCGAATTGAAAAGAAAAATATGTAAACGTTATTCGAAAACGATCAAATTTTCCAAATGTAAAAGACTGACCGAAATGTTGAAAGAACATTACAATTCTAGCAGTGACTGTAAGAAAAATAAATTTGCGATTACTATGAATTTTGAACTACATATCTTCAATTCGTACAGGTCCACCATACAGTATTGCCAATGTAAGTTTAAACAAAGTAGCTTATTGAAATTTGCACACGAAATTGAAACATATCTGATTTGTTATTATCTATTCGGCATCCAATTAGTGTGAATAATTGGAAATATGAATCAATGAAAAGAGTAGAACTTATGACATAAAAATGTTTCCAAGTACCTAATGCTGATTATACTAGCTATAATTTGATTTTCAAGGACATTGTTTCTTCATTTATTTTTCTACGTTTACCTATAAACTCAATGTTCACGAAGCTTGCTGGATTAATATAACTCAAAAGCTGTTATGTTAAATAATTTCGTCAAAAGCTGAATACAAAACATTTCTTCCAACACATTTGCAAAAATCGGGAGTTCACATCGAAGATTAGCAATTGTCTTATTGTGATCTGACATGGAGGCTGAGCTTAGTTGATAACGTCAAAACATGGTTCTTCAATGGGGCCTCGGTAGACCAGCGGTGAGCGACTACCGCCTTGTACCGTTTGTTGACCGAGGATGTGGGTTCGAGTCCCACCTTACTCTTGGGCGTTGTGTATGTCCTGAATTGAGTGGTTCTAGTTATGAGATTAAGTGTTGGGTATTGTACATTGTTTACAAGCCCATTGGCCGTTCGGAACCGGCGTTAAACTGTAGGTCCCTCGAGTTAAAAAAAAAAAAATGGTTCATCAAAACCAACTTTGAACCTGAGATTTTCGTAACAATATTAGCTTCAAGTGAAAGTGTGAAGCGATATGCAGGTGAAAATTTACTCTAGAAAAAATACAGAGAAGGTGATAAGTTTGGAAAGATGCCAATTAATCATACAATGTGGAAAAAATGAAGAAAAGTCGAGGACTGATGGTAGCGTCAAATTAACTGCTTTTTTTTTCTATTTCTCACATCTCATGCAATAAATGGTGAGTTCACAGAACGAGGAGAAATTTAATTCTGTACTTGTTCATGTGCTGCTGGACTCGATGAAAAGTGTTAATACATTGTGATATCACCTTCAATCCTACAGTTAAGACTTTCGCTGATAGACCTTCCTTATGAAATTGAGGTGCTAGGCTGCGATGCAAACGCGCACAACACCATCAGGGGCAGCACGGATAACAATCAAAGAGGTGAGCAACTGCTAGAATTTATACTCGCGGCTAACCTTAACGTACTTAATGTGGGATGTGTCCCCACCTTTGTAACTAGGGCTAGACAAGAAGTATTAGATTTAACGCTCGGCAGTCCCAGCATTAGTAGAATGGTGAGGAACTGGAGGGTTTCAGACGAACCATCTCTCTCCGACCATAGAATCATTATGCTCTTCGTGGAAGGGCTTGTAAAACAAACATCCTTCACTAGGAATTCTAGAAACACAGAGTGGGAAAAATACACCACCAATCTAAAATGTAACCTAGAACAGATCAAGTTCGAGAGCACAGTCGAATTAGATCTATATATATATATATATATATATATATATATATATATATATATATATATATATATATATATATATATATATATATATTTATATATAGAGGAAAGTCACCAAAGTCGGGCCCCTGTCTTTAAGCGGGCCCTTCTCTTTATTTCCATATGTAGATCTCTATACCCACAAAACCACCTACATGTGATAGTTTTGGATGCGCTTCGACAGATGTCTCCAACCGTCTGATTTAATCTTTCACGGTTGAAAATTGACAGTCCAAACAATTTCTTGCCGCTGTGTGAAACTTTTGCGTGCATTTGTTTTTGTTGTTTTGTTGACGCAGATTGACCGGGAAGTAATTCAAATTATTTGTGTTTTTGAAGTGCATGAAATGATTGATCAGTTTATTGGGTTGAAGGTTTGGCTAGTTGCTGGAAAAAATATATATAACCCCAAAATAAACAAAAACAATTGTGCCTAAGTCGGGCCTCCTCGATGTGCCTAAAGTGGGCCCCCTATTTTTTGCAGACTGAAACGCGAAAAGATGCCAAAAACAAAGAAAATTAGAACTTGGTCATCAGATAACATGGCCAAAGCCATTGAAGCTGTTAGAGCGAAAAAACTAGTCCTGAAAAAAGCAAGCAAAACATTTAATGTGCCCAGATCGACTCTTCAAAGATTGGCAAAGGCTCTTTGTAGGCTCACGTCGACTGCGCAGGCGCCGACAAAGACACTTACATCTGTGACTTCTGTCAATAAATAAAATATATATAAAAAAGAAAAACAATGTTTAATTGACCTACTTTTTGATCTTTTCGGCGTATTTAGGTAGGGGGCCCAATTTAGGAGCTCTTTTTCCAAACTCCGAAAAATGCATGTCGCAAGTTTTTTCCAAATTTCTCAAACATAAGTATATTCTCAAATTTGTGTCGACTGTATGCTTCAATAAAATGTTTACAATTTGAAATACAGGTATTGTAACTTCCATATCTTGATTAATAAAATTTGTAGGTGCCAAAAAGTAGATGGGGGCCCGACTTTGGTGACTTTCCTCTATATATATATATATATATATATATATATATATATATATATATATATATATATATATATATATATATATATATATATATATATATATATATATATATATATATATATATATATATATATATATATATATATATATATATATATATATATATATATATATATATATATATATATTTATATATATTATATATATATATATATATATATATATATATATATATATATATATATATTTATGTATAAATTATCCGATTATTGAGGATTTACTCAGAAAATCATCAACAAATATGTCATCATTCATTTTCTTGCTATTTGTTGAGAGTGTGGAAGAATCAGCTTTCCATCAATTTGAAGCACACTATAACTTCCTGTGGTTAGAAACATACGTTTTGTGATACATGTTCATTTTTTGTGGTAACTACATTTGTTTTAAGCCAGCATCAATTCAAACGAAAATTATTTAAATATAAGTATAATTTATAAATATTGACAAGCAATTTTTTTAATTTACTGAAAGCAACAATTATCAATAAAATTCATACATCAATATCAATATGTTTCATAAGAAAATATACATTCTTCAATATCACACTTGAACAAATAGCAACCCAGTGAATAATGATATCCTAGCTGTTAATTTTCTACTGAATTATTTGAAACCATCTACAACGGATACTAATTTATCTGGTTATTCTGATTAGAAAGGACTTTCTCTATCACCTCCTTTCAATTAGACGTCAAATTTCGGGACACATTCTATAGGTATTTATAAAGGGAGGACACTTAATGTCTTCTTTCTCACTGTCTTTATTTTTCTGTTTCCTCATTTTATTTTTGTTTCCTGCTTTCTTTGTGGTCACCATCTTATCATTCAATTTTTCTTGTAATTATATATTGAGGGGGAAAACAGCTATAACAGCCTCTTTTCCCTTTTTGAGTAGCTGTCTTTTCCTTTTTTATTTAATTTGTGGAATCGGCATCAAAGGCCTTCGACTAACGAGATGAAATGAGGTACTGGGTCCTAATTTTCTTACGGTTGAAATTATATTATAGATATGTCTGATTGATATATTAATTTGAGAAGAACTTGACTGATTTTGTGACTATAGAGTGGAAGAAGAGCTTGCTTGATCGTAGAAAATATTAATATTAGAATAAGATGGACCACCAAGAGTTGAATAAGAATCGATTCGATAAATTTGTCTGCTCTAAGGAGTGTTATTTAATTCAGACAACGGAGTAAGATGGCGTACCGTACCGTATTTCTCCCCAACCGGGCTTTATAAAATTGAAAAAATTAGAAGGTTATAAACTAATGAGTAATCATTTAAATATTTTTCCTAAAATCAAGGTTAATGTAGAGGGATTGCGATAAAAATTTGTTTTATATTTCTAAATCCACAATCGAAATAACTTTAAAATTAACATCAAATATGTCATGATTCAATAATTGGGACGGCCATGATGAAATATCAATATCATTTTTAAACACGCTAATTATCTTTCAGTTAGCTCTGGACTTGTTTGTTTAAAAACAATAGCGTATTTCTCAAAACTGCCAGTTTTCTATAAGATAACTATTTGACTTCTTTATAATTAATCAACAAAATTGGATTCAATTAACTCATATTTCAGAGAATCTTTATTGAAAAAATAAAAAAAAAAAAAAAATATTATATATGTTTCACATATCCATTGAGAAATAAGGATGATCTTATAAAAAGCAGAATACTTATGAATAGCTAACAGCTCAGCTGAAAATAATATGAAAAATAATTCTCATTAAGTATTTTAAAAGTCATATATACTAATACTGAGTTAGTATGTGGGCTCAGAAATGAAATAAAAATAATATGAAAATGAATTGATTTGAACTTTCGAAAATTGAAAAAGCACTAATGGCCAAGCTACAGAGATTTTTTCATGTAAAAAGTGTTAGAAGAAAACCGGCTGCGCCATTGTTTGTAAAATAGTTCCATATGATATAGTGATATGTTTTTCACTCGACTTTATCATTTATAACTTTGTTATCAACAATTTTATGCAAAAAATTGCATTTTTTTCAGTTTTTGGCTTATAAAAATGAAACTATGAGAGTAAGCGCGATGGTATTAATAACCTTATTGTAGAAAACGAAAAGACGAAGAAATTGAGAAGTAGGACGACTCGATCGGACCCTTAGTTTGAGACGAAATCGGAAAAAACCGGCCAAAATGCAGTTTTTTCAAAAATTCTTAACTCGCTCATTTTTTGAGTTGTAGCGTAGATCCTCGGGCCAGTATTAGCTATTGATATGAACTTCATTTGTGCGAAGATCAGGAACTGTCCGATGCATAGTTTTTGATCTGTGGCCATTTGATTATGTTACTATGCAATTTTCCAGCAAACCTGAATGCGACAGGTATGGTCCGATTTCAATTTACTGAAAATATTTTGAAAGTAGAATTCTCATAGTACAAAACATTCATCTTGGTTTTTCATTAAAACGCTGAGAAATATGTTCAAAATAAAGCTGAACATGACGAAAAACGGCCGAGCGCGTGAGAGTAGTTGAAGAGTGGGGGTTTACAATTAGTATCTGACAACGTTTAGAAATTACTGTCATGTTCAAAATGCCGACGCTTTCGAATGTCATATTTCTCCTTGCCTGCTGCTCTACCCCCACTCTTCAACTACTCTTACGCGCTCTGCTGTTTTTCGTCATGTTCAGCTTTATTTTTAACATATTTCTCAGCGTTTTTATGGAAAACCAAGATGAACGTTTTGAAATATGAGAATTCTACTTTCAAAATATTTTTAGTAAATTGAAATCGGACCATACCTGTCGCATTTAGGTCAGCTGGAAAATTGCATAGTAACATAATCAAATGGCCACATATCAAAAACTAAGCATCGGACTGTCTTATTGTGATCTGACATGAAGACTGTGCTTAGTTGATAACGTCAAAACATAGCTCTTCAAAACCAACTTTGAACACGGGTTATATGAGAGATATGAGAGTTTTCTCAAGTTTTTCGTAACAATGTTAGCTTCAAGTGAAAGTGTGAAGCGACATGCAGGTGAAAACTTACTCCAGAGAAAATACAGAGAAGGTAATAATGTTGGAAAGATGCAAACTCATCATATAACGTGGAAAAAATGAAGAAAAGTCGAGACTGGTATCGTCAACTGCTTTTTTTATATCTCTCACATCTCATGAAATAAATGGTGAGTTTACAGAACGAAGAGAAATTTCATTCTGCACTTATTCATGTGCTGCTGCACTCGATGGAAAAAGTAAATACATTGTGATATCAGCTTCAATCCTACAGTTAAGACTTCCGCTGATAGACCTTTCTTATCAAATTGAGATGGGTCTCTTTCTGTGAAAATATCTTGCTTAAATCCTGGGATGGACGATATTTTTTCATATTTTGAGTATTCAATAAAGTATCAGATTTAAAGTATCGATTAATTCTTTCTTCTGAACGTAATCGGTGTTCTTTCATATTCCTTTCCTCATCATAAGCTTTTGGAAGATTATATGTAGGAACGTCATGTTTCTTTGAAACTCTCCTATGGCTGCAGCATCTTCAATTTTCATTAATAAAGAAAACCAGCCTAAATTTCAATCATAGATGTAATTGAATATCTCCTAATATGGATGAATGCAATTTTTTAAATGTGAAGAACATGTTTTCATTCTCGTAGTTGTGTGATTGATTTTCCATACCTTCAAGAAATCAATCTTTTTCTTTTCTCCAAAACAATTTTCTCTCTCTACAAAATATTTTTTTGGCTTCGGAATCCGATAAAAGCTAACTCTCGTATTTGTATATGCTTTTGAATAACAACTTTTAAGGCAACAGCACTCTTAGACTTGCTTATTCTACGTTATGCAGAATTTCTCTGTTGACTACTTTTGCGCCGTAATTTATAAGAAATCGTAAACTGGTACATGCAGTTGCATATGTTAACGTTGGAAATAAAAACTTCATCTATCTGGCCGCCAGAGTGAGACAGCTGCAATATCACATTGCCATAAATATGGTTAATCATATATTGAAAAATTACTCTCTTACTAATTATGCAAAATCCTCAAAAATAAGAAGTTAATAGAAACATTGCTAATAAACTGAAAACTGAGGAGTCCACATGGATGGTAGATTGGATTGTTTTAGTCACACAGAGATAAATTAAAAAACGACTTAAAGCTTTGTCGCCATTCAGTTATCAGTGTATATAGGTACAGTCTTGTGCAAAAACTACAATATTCTACTGTAGAGTGGCTCCACAGATAGAAAGGGTATTTGTAAGTCCTAAATGAATAATTCGGCTTGTGTTCAATATTCACTTTGAACATCTTGTGAGTCCATTTTTATTGAAAATAGTTATTGTATGTGAGAGAAAATGATTTTAATTTTGCCAAACTGAATTGTTTTCATGCTTATGTGACAAGAAACACTGAAGTGCTCTTCATTCCGAGGCATAGAGCAATAGAATTTGAATACTCACCTCCCTATCAAGATATTCTGTGTTTCAATCAGTTGCAAACAACTATCAAGTTTCAAATATTCGTTTGTAAAAAACGGAGTTAAATCGTAATCTACTTTCAGGGTATCAGAGTACTCAAGTAACTCTGCTGTAATTAATACTATGTGAATTTTATTTCAATTCTTTATTTTGTTTATTATGACTTTGTTACACAATTGTCTGTATATATATATATATATATATATATATATATATATATATATATATATATATATATATATATATATATATATATATATATATAAATAGATAGACATTTATTGTTCGTTATAAGGATTAATAAATGTCTATCTATTTATGAGTATTACATAGGTCACTTTCGCAAACATTGCAGGACTTTTCTTGGAATTTATATCCCCCTAATAAAGGAGACGAGAAAATCGTAGACAAAGAATCATAAAGAAGTCTACAGCTGCCCATTTCTGATAAGCATCCTCTTTGGAAACCACTTGATACCACTTTACCATTCTTCAACACTGTAAATAAAAGAGCATTAATAAAAAATAAAACATTCGTTAGCAGTAGCAATGACTTTGATGTAATATTTTGGATAATATTGACTTCGAATTGTGATAACTAATAATCTTGTGGTGGACAATTCTTGTTTGTTACTTTGATAAGAAGTTAATTTTAGCCTGAATGATGAGGCTTATGATAAATTCAGATGAATCAATGATTCTGAAAGTATTTTCCTAAAAAATTACAATCAACAAAAATTTAAAAAATAATGCACAAAATATATTGTAGGAATATATGAAAAATTGAGTATTCTACAATATTTCTTATGAATAAAAAAACTCGTGAGCAGCAGCGATTGACACATCGCTGCTACTGCTTCACTTGAAGCTAATAGTGAAGATAGGCAAATATTTAAAACCCAGGAGAAACCTGAAATATACATATTTAAATGATGTCGGTTGAGAAAAACAGTTTAAAACCCTATACTTCCCTAACAATAACTTAATTTTAATCATCTACTTTGACCTGCAGAACCTATGGAGCTGTAAAACTTAAGGCACTGTTTCAACGAAGGAATATTGAGGAAGATTGTGGAGCCTTTTTGTTGCTGTTGCTTGTATCCGTAAATGTTCCAGAATATTCCTTGCAATTTCCTTCATGTTTCGGCAACAATTCTACCCATGGCAACAAGTACAAACATTTAGCAACAAAATGTTTCTCCATGTTCCTACGGTGGAACAGTGTCTTTAAAAAGCCTTCAAAAAATAGGAAATTTCAACATGAAAAGGGCAGCTGTTAGAGAAAAACATTCATTCGAACGATAGGCACTCTCCTAAAGTTAAATTAATTCACGTAAAAATATCAAACGATATAAGAAAATAAATATAGTTTAAGAAAACACGCTCTATAGCAAATCGAAGAAAAGGGAAGCAAATAATTTATTTTATTATGAAAAACTTGCTTGATATCAACTGTTAGAAATATTTCATTGGCGGCTATTTGTGAATGTACAGTTATTATAAAAATATAGTAGATACAAAACATCATACGATTTTTTCTCAATAATACAAATTATTTTTCAACTTTTGATTCAGTTTGCTATTGAATCGTGTTTCTTACACCATAATTTATTCTTCATTTGGTCTAATATTAATCAAAGTTCAAATTGTGAGTAATCAAGAAGATATCTAGAAATCAAATAATTAAGGATATAACATCACGTGAGTAAAGCCGTGAGCAGCAGAGCTTCATCACTAACGTCGTATGATTGCCTAGTTTCTTTTCATGTTTTCATACAAATTATAAACCCAATTCAATCAGAGGAGACGTGGAGATGGGCAAGTAGTTAAAATCTACAAAAAAAACATGAAACATACATATTAAAATGGTGTACGGTTGAGAAAAACACTTCAAGTCTCCGAAGAATACTTCTCTAACATCAACTTAATTCCCGTACCATATTTATTTAACGTATGGCAATACATCACAGTAGTGTACAAAATATGCTGAATAAACAGTAGATATTTTGTTAAAATAACAACACAGTAGCCAGTTATACAATATTTCAACCATCTAATTTGATCTGCAGAATCTATGGAGCTGTTGAACTTAAAAAACCTTGAGAAAATAGGAAATGTCAATTTGAAAATGAGAACAATTTCCATACCACCAGTGGGCACTTCCCTAACATTAAATTAATTCACGTAAAAATATTAAACTTGAGATTTAAAAGTGCAAAAATTATTCAAAATCATGTTTTTTCTTGTAGCTGTATACACTCTCCAGGAAGCCCTAGAACGCTGAATTTCAGATGTTTTTCATAGTTAATTTCCACATCTTTTGCTATCGGTTTAATTTTTCTTTTATGTACTCCTGAACAAACTATGACTTGAGTTTGATATAAATATCAATTTAGTCATTCAACTATCCTACAATATTTCTTTCGAGGTAATAGTTATATGTAAATACGTTTCTGCTGAAGGTTTGTTATATGATTTTTTCCAACAGGTTATTCTTAAAAGCTTTTCACTCTATAATATCAGTCTCCGTCCGAGTGGAGTTAATCATGTGCGTAAGAAGCAAAAACTGAAATCAATGTTTGCGACCTGACGAGATGGTCAGACCTATTTGTTCAATTTTGTTCTCATTTGCTGATAATTATATGAAATCATACAAAAATTTACTAGAAATCACATCTGAACCGATAGCGTGAAAGAAAATGGGCAAAAACTGATGAACTGAATGTGCGACTGCGACATAGAAGAAAATGAGTGTTTAAATGATCAAGTGAAAAATTCTTCGATTAAAATACACACGTTGATATCCATAAGCTTCACATTTATCAACAGTATTTGGGCATTTGTGCACTTCTAGAGAAGGTAATCCTTTATTACATGCTTCATCATCCCGTGCATTGCATCTATAGCATTTGATAGCGTAACCTGAAACATAAATAATCGGAATATATGTTTTATCACAGTAATTCATACCCCTTCTGGAAATATAATTATAATAACAACGTTCAATCAATTCATACATGAGAAATCTATGCGATAATGATATCAGGAAATAAGAGTGACAAGATTGTAAGTTTAATATTGATTATACACAAAAAAATTAGTTCGTTATAAAATGCTTTAAAAAAATTCCGAATTTTGTATTAACTTGATGTGCAGCATAGCTCCGCCAATAAGGTCACATTATTCGTGAAGTGAATCGCGTGTTTATGGCAAAGCAGGTAGAGATGCGATTCGAACGGAAAATAGTCGCTGCCTGAGTAAGATGAGAATTAGTATCAGTGAATCATATTTTCAAAAACGTATGAAGAGTTTCTCTATCTCAATCTGCATGACCTGTGGAAGTGAGAAAATTTCTAAAAACCGCAGAAAATGAGACATCTTAACGTAAAAAAGTACAAACATTTCAAACCTTCAACTAAATTTTGAGGGTTTTTACGTGCGAAAACAATTTTTTCAGATCAATACTCTCCAAAACCACCACTCTTTTTCAAAAAGCTTGGAGGTGCGAAGATTCTGTCTGAATTTACCGAAATTGGATCATATTTTCATTAATGATAATAATAACTTAGGTGTATTTCGTGTCATGATACGTTCTTCAATTTTATTTTTCCAAGAAGTAACTATAAACTATCATTATTATTTGTTTTAGATATACAACTAGCCTAAATATTGAGTAAATAAATCAAATAGACTTACCGTCATCAATGAGTGAAACAAAGCCAATAATAATAGCAAATATAAAATAATTGGTCTTCATTATTCAAACACGTGTTTTAGCAGATTTAGACTTTGTTAGTACAATAGGTCTTGCCTGGAATTTGAACTCATACAATGAAGCTAAAATTCAAATTTATATGGAATGGATGAGCCCTGGTCTTTTATCGCTTTCATCAACGGAATCTGAAAGCCATGTTGCCAAATTATTTTTAGACGTTAATAAAACGATTGATTTCATTCGTTAATTTATTCGTATTAGCATCAAAAAAATATTTGGCAACACGGCTTTCAGATTCCGCTCTTGAAAGCGATAAAAGATCGTGGCTCATGTCATCTTATAACGAGCTAGTTAGCCAAAAGCTAAGGTACGCTGGCAAGAATTATAGTGCAGTCATTGAAGCGTAAAATAGGTTTTAACCTCCGAAATTTTTTACTATGAACCGATTTACATGAATTTTGGAATTAAGCTTATCTTACCCTTAACTTCAAAAGTGATATGAACCCGAGCTCCGTTTTCACCCTGGGGGTGGTTGCCACCCCTTTTCGGTGGTGGAATTTTTTTTTCAAAATAAAAAATTCTCGGATATCGATAGAAGACCTAATTTTAAGCAAAAAATGTTTTATAGAGTTTTTTCAGAGACCCAATAGTTTTTAAGTTATTGGCAATGGAAAATTCAGAATTTTCAGTTTACTGTTTAGTTTACTAAGTAGAAAAAAATACGATTAGTTTTTGGGCCATAACATGAAATTTTTAAAGGTAATCGAAAGAGCTACAACTTTTTTTATTACGATATGTAGTGAAAAACCTATTATTATTATTTTGAAACGGTGAAGGGTCAAAGGGCTCGAGAGAAACTGTCATTGCGCTACCGCACGCTCTTTAAACAATCAGATATCTGTCAATTTTCGTGTGACACGGAAAAAAAAGAACAAAATATTTATCAAAAAAAAACCTTCATTTTTGTTATCACACTTTTTTACGTATCTTTCATTATTTTTGAGATTCTATGAAAAGAAGGTGGTTTCTTTAAAAATTCGAAATTTTTTTTTCTTGAAATCGTGATTTTTTCGAGAAATATGTGTTCCAAAGCAGCCAAACTGCTAGATTCCACCAAACTCTTTATATATAAGTTAATTCTAGACGGAATACGATTAATTTCAATTTTGGTGGAAATGGCACTTATGAAACCCATTGATTTAAAAAAAACCATTAGATGTCCCTCTTTTTTTCATTACAGCTCACTCATTTTACGTGCAAAAGACTTTTAACAGTGCTCATTTGAAAGCTTATTTCAAGCACTATAAAATCCTTTTTCATTAGAATGCATAAAATTTATTCGTTCTCCGCTAGTTGCACTTAGAACACTATATAAGAAACTAATTTGTTCATTTTTTTACACACTTCCTCTCTTCCATTAATATACAATATCCTGTCTCACCCTTTTCTAATACACTTGTGTATACAAGTCTATCCTCTGATTTGGCAGAACGAGTTCATCCCCAAAAATTTGAAGCCAAAGTTTCACTTATTGATGATGGTAAGTCTATTTCATTCATATACTTGATATTCAAGACAATAAAATAATATTTTAAACAAATAATGATGACAGCCATTAGAGACTTTTTGGAAAAATAATTGATAAACGTATCATGAGACAAGATTTAATCAGTTTGATATTCAGACACAATGTAGTCTTATGAACACATACTCTAAATGAAAATAACATCCATTCTCATACCAGATTAGCTACAAATTAAGCGTTACTAGAAGTTTTGTGGTTAATAGTCATCTAATTGCAAAATATCCGATGCTATGAAGAGTCATGGATTCAATTGACGATTGGGTAATTTGAATTAACCAAATTCAAAAATACAAGAAAATGAATTACTATGTATATGTGTATTTATTTATTTAGCGTATGGCATTATTGCCGGGGAGTCTACACACATTATGTGAGATGTTCCGGCGCCGATTGCCTCTTTAACCCTGTTTTAGGTAATTAGTACCGAGGCGTACTAACCCAGGGGGACCGACGGCTTAACGTGTCCTCCGAAACACGGTGGTATTGAAAATTTGTTGGTTTTTCGTGGGAGTCGAACCCACGTCCTCTCGGTTGTCAGCCGAGAGCGATGCCACCTGAGCCATCACCGCTACTTATGTATATGTGTATAATAATACAACAATAGTTGAATATGATGTTTTTAATTGAATAAATATTGAATGTTTATTAAACTTCTTCATATTTACTTATTCCATTGTCATAATTTTGATAGTTGCTCAAAAATAGCAATAAAGAAAATTAAAAGATTTCGTAAAAATTATAATAATGCTGAACTAATCGTAGGATCAGGAACAAGAGTTATACTTACTTCAGGTGACATGGATGAGGGGACATTAAGAATTACTAATATTCTGCTTACGTAATACTTGAACAGTCTCTTATCGAGTTATATCTATAATATGAATATCATTTGAAAGTAATCAAAGGAAAAAAATATATTATACTCTTGAGAAAGGCTGGTATCCAATTCATCTTGTTTTAAAACTGATAGCATTCGGCTACATAATGAAATATTTCATGTTCCATCAAACTCCACCAATCAGTAAATATAAATATAAACGATTTAATATTTCTCAATAACTTTCTCTCAAAACAATATGATGAAAAAAACGGGTGAGCTCTGTCACTGGAGTCATATTCTTTCATCATGAGGCGTTAAACTGTAGGTCCCTCGAGTTAAAAAAAAAAAAAAAAATATTCTTTCATCATTTGTGATGATTTATTTTTAATTCCATAAGTCGAAGCAATATGGAGAGGATGAAGACATGAACAAGTCTTGAACCTTGAAAAAACTCATGAAATTTCTACATTGAAAATGCAGCGGTGAAAGAAAACATTTTAAATCCCCAAACTACACTTCGATAGCATCAACGAAGTAAAAAAGATGTGGTGTTATGGACACCAGGTAGAAACGAAGTTCCTTTGGTTTCGACATTATAATATAATTGTCAATATAATAATGATAAAAATGAAATGAATAATGTATTGAGAGTATAGAATACATATTATCCACACATGTAAGTTCTATAAACGATATTAACCATGCACAGGTTGTCCCATTTTCGATGTCCTTACTCGCTTATTTTTGAAGGTAGAGATTTGTGGTTTTCGCGAATGTTGGCTACTTTTTTGTGAATCTCACGATACCGCAAACAAAATTTTCATAGCTTGCTTCGTTTTTGAGATACAGGGCGAAGTTGAAAATATTGCATTTTGGTCTCCCTCCTGTATCACAGGTGTCTTTTATCTTATAGAAAAAGTAAAAACTGCTTTTTATACACTTTTTTACGTAGAATCCAATGGCGTAGTCAGATTTTTGGAATGAGCTGTCATTGTTTAGATATAACCCAATGTTATAATTTTTTAAATGGAACGCTCTGTATATTTTTCCATATTCAAAACATAAATGTTTTGCGCTTTTCAAAAATATACAATACTTATATAAAATTTCAAGTATTATTCCTGTATTTAGATAATTTTCTTTTTTTTATATCAAGTCAAGACAAATATCACTTTGATAGATCGTTCGACGCAGTAAACAAATATATCACTTTCATTTATATAGGTAAGAATGAAAAGTTTTCATTAAAAAATATTGTTTAATATACGTTATTAAACAATTTGACAAAACAATAATTTTAAACTAATGAAACACTATTTATCAACTATGTACGCTCTGGACCTAATTAGTAGGTTTGTATGAAAAAAAAGCAAGTGCAGAATATTTATAGTTCCTGTCAAATTGTACAAATTTTTCTTACAATGGCGAATGATAATCCAGTATATCAAAACTACGAAAAATTAGATATGGTTGGGATATATTACCAAGTTGGTTTAAATCCAAATCAAGCGATGGACCTCTATTTTGAAAGTTATTTACTATTACTCAGTTCCTGGGTGTCAGTTAGATAATAAGATAGAAATTTTAAGTTTCCCTCTTCGGATCATTTGAAAAGCCTAGGCCAGAAAGTTCTAGAAAAGAAAATGCCGAAAATGATGAAATTAGTGTCCTCCCAAAGGTAGAAGAAAACAAAAATACTTGCAGAGAAATTGAAGATTCGGTTGGCATTCCAAGGGTTTCGAAGATATTAAAAAAAAAAAAAAATATATATATATATATATATATATATATATATATATATATATATATATATATATATATATATATATATATATATATATATATATATATATATATATACCCCCTACATATCCTAAGCTATACATCATCTGCACCCAAGTGAAACTGAGAAGAGTACTGAGTTTTGTAGGTGGTATATTTTCCGATTTTGTTTCGTTTTTGGAGGAAGATTAGTCTACCGTATTTTCGACGGTAACTTGAATCATCAAAGATATTTGAAAATTTTAGATGATTTTCTTTCTGAACTACTTGACAAAATTCCGTTGGCTCAATATAGAAAATATTTATCCTAATGAAAGATTCTAAAACCAGTGTATTGATAAAAATGACCCCATTAACTGGCAATCAAGGTCCCCTGACTTATCTATATTAGATTTCTTTATATGGGGCTACATAAAAAATAAAAAACACCACACGCGGCACGAAAATCGAGATGCTCTGATGAATGCCACGAGAGAAGTTTTCGAAGTAATTTGAACAATATTTACAAAACATTTTCATCAGAAAAATAATAGAACTTTGTTTTGTAGCAGTGTTACAGACTAGTTTCTATTTTTGTTATAATCATTAAATATATCTCTGTTTAGTAACTTATATTAAATAATATTTTTTCATTCTTACTTATATAAATGGAAATGATATATTTGTTTACTGCGCCGAACGATCTATCAAAGTGATATTTGTCTTGACTTGATATAAAAAAAAGAAAATTATCTAAATACAGGGCTAATACTTAAAATTTTATATAAGTATTGTATATTTTTGAAAAGCGCAAAACATTTATGTTTTGAAAATGGAAAAATATACAGAGTGTTCCATTTACAAAATTATAACATTGGGTTATATCTAAACAATGACAGCTCATTCCAAAAATCTGACTACGCCACTGGATTCTACGTAAAAAAGTGTATAAAAAACAGTTTTTACTTTTTCTATAAGTTGAAAGACAGCTGTGATACAGGAGAGGGACCAAAATGCAATATTTTCAACTTCGCCCTGTATCTCAAAAACGAAGCAATCTATGAAAAGTTTGTTTGCGGTATCGTGAGATTAACAAAAATGTAGCCAACGTTCGCGAAAACCGCAAATCTCTATCTTTAAAAATAAGCGAGTTACCCCGTAAGGACATCGAAAATGGGACAGCCTGTACATTAACTAATATTTGTATACTAATACTTACGTATTTAATTTTATTTCGCTAATTAATTTTCCACTATTATCACTGTCAATTTCATTTAAGTCCCTTGTAAGTTCACTTGCCATTGTTACTATATTTAATATCGTATTGCAGATTTACAAACTATACGAAAATAAACATGTATATTTACGAGTGAAATGAATTTATAATGTGAGTAGGTATACACCACGTGCTTAGACAAGAATTTCATGTATATGTCGTGGCAGAAGGAGAATTATGAAGAAAGAATGACGCATGCGCGTTGCCCTTCCGTTATATGTTTTTCTTACGGTTTTAGTCTCACATTCTTTTCAGTTTGATCGCGCAGCAAAATCCCTATCTCCTCCAAGCCTGCCGTAAGGAACTTTATTCTAAAATTTTCAGCCTTCTAACTGAATCTAGAGCGGCAGTAGATATGCGCAACGCTGGATAATCCTCTAAAACATTCCAAATTTCAAACACAAAAATAGCGGTTTGTGAACGGATGAATTGAAATGCTCAGCGTGTACTTTCCTTACATCAACCCAATTCACGTACTTACCAAATTCCAACTCTCTAACTCAATCAGCTGAGACTGTGGAGGTTCGCAAATCCTCAACAACAATGAAAAAAGAAATCTATATATAAAAATGGCGGTGGTTAACAAAAGAGGTTTTTACCACCGAAAGGCACTCGAATGTATTCATTGTTTTTATCAGTTGCAATCAACTATCAAGTTGCAAATATTCATCTTTATAAAAGCGGAGTTAAATCGTTATCTACTTTTGGGATATCAGAAAAAAGAAATCTATATATGAAAATGGCGGTGGTTAACAAAAGAGGTTTTTACCACCGAAAGGCACTCGACTGTATTCATTGTTTTATCAGTTGCAATCAACTATCAAGTTGCAAATATTCATCTTTATAAAAACGGAGTTAAATCGTTATCAACTTTTGGGGCATCAGAGTACTTGAGTTACTCTACTGCAATTAATACTATGTGAATATTAATTCAATCAATTTTTTATATTGTTTATTATGATTCTGTTACACAATTGTCTATAAGGATTAATAAATGTCTATCTATTTATGAGTATTACATAGGTCATTTTCGCAAACATCACAGGACTTTTCTTGGAACTTATACCTCCCTCCTGTAGCAGACGATACAAACCTAGACATAGAATTATAAATAAGCTTACAGTTGCCCATTTCTGATAAACATCCTCTTTGGAAACCAGTTGATACTACTTTACCATCCTCCAACACTGTAAGTGAAAGGGTATTAATAGAAAATAAAACATTAGTTACCAGTAGCAATGACTTCGATGAAATATTTTGGATAATAACCACGTTTTCAAAATTTCTGAAAATATTGACTTCGAATTGTGATAACTGAAAATATCGTGGTGGAGTCAATTTGTAGGAATAGTGGAGATAGGCAAATATTTAAAACCCAGGAGAAACCTAAAATATACCTACACATTCAAATAGTGTCGGTTGGAGAAAACAGTTCCAACCCCCATACTTCCCCAACACCTACTTAATTTCAATCATCTTATTTCACCTGCAGAAGCTATGGAGCTGTATAACTCAAAAAGCCTTGAAAAAATAGGAAATTTCAACATGAAAATGGTGGCTGTCAGTAGGCACTTCCCTAACATCAAATTAATTCTCGTAAAAATATTAAACTTGCACGAGATTTGGAAGTGCAAAAATCCTTTTAAAATATGTTTTCTCTTGTAGCTGTATACACCCTCCAGGAAGCCATAGAACGCTGAATTTCGGATATGTTTTTCGCATTTAATTTCCACATCTTTTTCTGTCGGTTTAATTTTTATTTAATGTACTACTAAACAAACTATGACTTGAGTTTGATATAAATATCAATTTAATCATTCAACTGTGATACAATATTTCTTTCGAGGTAATAGTTATAAGTAGATACGTTTCTAATGAAGGTGTGTTATATACTTTTTCCCAACATGTTATTCTAAAAGGCTTTTCACACTATAATATCAGTCTCCGTCCGAGTGGAATTAATAATGAGCGTAAGAAGCAAAAACTGATAGAAAAACTGAATCGAAAAGTGAGACCTGACGAGATGGTCAGACCTATTTGTTCAATTTCCGTTTTCAGTTCATGATAATTATATCAAATCATATAAAAAATGACTAGAAATCACTTCTGAACCGACAGCGTAAAAAAAATGAGCAAAAACTGATGAACTGAAAGTTCGACTTGGACATAGATGGAAATGAAAGTCGAAATGATCAAGTGAAAAATCCTTCGATTAAAATACATACTTTGATATCCATAAGCTTCACATTTATCAACAGTATTTGGGCAATCGCGTACTTCTAGAGAAGATAATCCTTTATTACAAGCTTCATTATTCTGTTCATTGCATCTATAGCATTTGATAGCGTAACCTGAAACATAGATAATCGGAATATATGTTTTCTCTCAGTAAATCACAATTCTTCTCGGTATATAATTATAATAACAACTTTCAATCAATTCATAAGTCATAAGCAATCTATTCGATAATAATGATATCAGAAAATAAGAGTAACAACACTGTAAGTTATGTTATTAATTGTATGCAACAAAATTAGTTCGTTATATATTGCTTTGATGAATTTTCAAATTCCGTATGAAGAAAATTGGTGAGCAGCAGAGCTTTGCCAATAGGGTCATATTGAAGTCGAAGTGAATATCGTGTTAATGCAAAGCAGGTAGAGATGCGATTCGAACGGAAAATAGTTGCCGCATAAAGTAAGATGAGAAAAATCATCAGTGAATCATATGTCCAAGAAAGTATGAAGAGTTTCTCTATCTCAATCTGCATGAGCTGTGGAAGTGAGCAAATTTCTTAAAATCACAGAAAATGTGATATCTTTACGTAAAAGAGATGGCGGTTGAAAACATAATAAGTAAAAAAATTTCAATCCTTCAACTGAATTTTGAGGGGTTTTACGTGCGAAAACAATTTTTTTAGATCAATACCCTTTAAAACTCTTTGTAAAAAAGCTTGGAGGTACGAACATTTTGTCTGAATTTACCCAAATTGGATCATATTTTCATTAATGATAATAATAACGTATATTTCGTATTATGACACGTTCTTCAATTTTTTTTCCAAGAAGTAACTATAAGCTATCAATATTATTTGTTTTGAATATTTAACTGGCCTAAATATTAAGTTGATAAATCAAATATCAATAGACTTACCGTCATCAATGAGTGAAACAATGCCAATAATAATAGCAAACATAAAATAATTGGTCTCCATTATTCAAACACGTGTTTTAGCAGATTAAGGCGTTGTTAGTACAAGAGGACTTGCCTGGGTTAAGAGTAATATTTAGAATAACTCTACTGGAATTTGAACACATCCAATGAAGCAAAATTCAAATTGATATTGGATGGATGAGCTCTGGTCTTTTATCGCTTTCATGAGTGGAATCTGAAAGCCATGTTGCCAAGTTATTTTTAGACGCTAATAAAACGATTGATTTCATTCGTTAATTTATTCATATTAGCGCCAAAAAAACTATTTGGCAACACGACTTTCAGATTCCGCTCTTGAAAGCGATGAAAGAACAGGGCTCATGCCACCCAATAACGAGCTAGTTAGCCGAGGGTTAAGGTACGCTGGCAAGAATTAGCGAGATCCTGAGTTCAAACCCCGGTGTCGACGGGTCTGGCGAAAGTTTTTTCAGTGGTTTTCTCATGGCGTAAAATGAGTCACTGCTTGCAAACTTAGGCGAATGCAGGGCCTGTATTTGTCATCTGAACCGTACCCACACTTCCTCTATTCCATGAATAGGTATACAATATCCTGTCTCACCCTTTCCTAATACACTTGTGTATACAAGTCTATCCTCTGATTTGACAGAAGGAGTTCATCCCCAAAAACTCAAAGTCAAAGTTTCACTTATTGATGATGGTAAGTCTATTTAATTCATATACTAGATTTTCAGGAGAACTGAATTTTATTTCAAACAAATGATGACAGCCTTTAGTTACTTTTTGGAAAAATTATTTATAAATGTAGCATGAGATAAGATATACATTAGTATTAACGGAAATGTAATCCAATCTTTTAGTTTCGTTTTTCGTGTTTTTAGGTGATTATTCCTTGTCCAAAATAAAAGAGGGTTTTTCATGTTAACAAAATGCTCTAGGGTCTTTCAAAGGTTGCACGATTCCAAAAATACGAAAAAAAAATTTTTTTATTTTTTTTTAATTGCTGAAGTTCCAAAGAAATGTTATATTGTGGTAGTGTTCCATCTATAAAAAGGCTATCAAAGAAAATTGTTTCGATTTTGTTGGGATCCTTCGAAACATGCGGAACCAATAATCCAGTTTTTACAAGAAAATTTTGATAAAATAATATGACAATGAATTCATGCTAAACTTTTGTAATTTTTGTACTCTTCAGTAAAAGCAATAGTTTCTTAGTAAAAAAATAAAATACAACATCGTCCATGCACACATCTTCAGCAAATGGAATCAAAAATAATCTAGAAGAAATCACGCTTTAATTCTTATGTGCTAGTTCAAAGTTCAATTAGCTTTGATTTTTATATAGTACTATCTATTAGAGTTGCACAAGTTTGACTTGAATGTTTGAGTTTGACTTGAGTTTGACTTGAAATTGAGTCAAACTCAAGTCAATCTTTCAGAAAAAATATTCAAGTCAAATCAAACTGGACAATGGTTACAGGTTTGAAATTTCAAACTGTTTGTTAAACTAGTTTGAGGGAGTTTGAAAATAATTTAGTTAGTAGATATACCTTGAAAGGGTAAATGTTTATGTTAAAGATAGTAAGTAGGTTACAACAAATACATTTATTTTAAACAAAAAATTAAAAATACATTATTTCAAACCGAAAGAAAATACATTATTTCAAAAAATTTTTTTTGATCAACTCGAATTTGTCACCTAAAATTCTTTGTGAAAAGTACAAGTTCTTAAAATTAAGTGAAAGCAACAATATATTACATAGTAACCTCTTTCTGCGATTCTTGTGTTGATATTTGGTTTAGGATTCTTGTTGAAAGCACGAATTAACACATTAATGTTCTAATAGACTGGTCATTTAATCGGTTTCGTTTTTTTGTGACTGTCAAAGAAGCTCTCGTAGCGTTCTATGCAGGCTGATTTTGCTGGGGTGGCCAGACAAGTCTTCGCCATTTTTGATAAAGTGGAAAATGCAGTTTCGTGCCGTTTCCACCACTTTAATATGTCCTCGTACTGGTCTGCTCGTGATTCAAGCTGTCGATTTTGTATCTCCATGAATTTTCGTTTCTATTTGTTTTTGGAGATGATTGGAAAAGTCAAAGCAGTCTATATCAAATCAGTAACTTCATCAGACTTTTTTTCGAACACACTGACTGTACATTCAATTTGGGTTTGGGGTGACTCTTTGTCACTGTGAGGTGAATAATAATTTTCTTTATAAATTTCTTCAAATTTTCTTGATGCCTTCATCTTTTTAAGTGATTGTCCCATGTCGTTAAAGAAAATGTTTCAATTTTATGACGAGGATCCAAATCAAAACGATACAAATATATCCAGTTAGTCCTACTGTAATGTTTAACAATTTTATCGCGAGCTTCCTGAAGGGCAAGAATTATTTTTGCATCAAGATCTATTTTCTTTATTATCTAGTTCATGCGCCCATCTTTCTAGTGTGTCGAGTAGCATATTGATCCGAATGACCACCATAGGAAGGGTAGATATTTCTCTCCTTCTAAAATTTTAGTTAGTGTTTTGAACATTTGTAAATACTTACATGTTCTTCATAACATTCCATTCTGTATCGTGTATTCGAAAATGTAAAAGAGTATCGGTATTGTCAAAAAGAATATTAATCGAACGTTTGGATTGTAACGCCCAGGATAGCATTTCCAATGTAGAGTTCCATCTGGTTTTACCTCCAGTTTGGGATATGGTCATGTGTAAATTTTAATGAGTCGCAAAATGTTGCGAAGTTTAATCTTAACATTTCGGAGTTTTTTAATTTTTTTACAAATTACCTTAACCTTTGCAATTGTTGCAGTATTTTCAGATATTGTATTTCCATTATCACTAGTATCAGAGTCTTTGTCTTCGTTTTCTTTCAGACGTAACTCAACTACATGGCATTAAATCTCCACCATCAAAATTTTCTATTATGTTTCCCAATTGCTTGTAGCAGAGTACAGGTTCAGACATGAAAACAAATGGCGGTAGGGGTAGGAGGTAGGCGGTTACGCTCTCAGTTATTAGAATTGGAAGTCAACGCTTGCGCAATATAATATTCAAACTGTTTGAAGAAGTTTGATTTCAAGTCAAACCTAAAGATACAGAAAATAGTTTGATTTTTCAAGTCAAGTCAAGTTAGTTTAGTAAAATCAAGATAGTTTGACTTGATGAATCTCTACAGTATCTATAATTATTCATATTGAAGATTTGAATTTTGTTTGGAAACGAGTAACTTTTCAAAGACAGGCCTAAGAGCTTTTTTGTGCATGAAAGACCCCTTCTAATTTTCGACAAGAACCACTACCGAAAAACTTTCACACTTGTTTGGAAACACCCTGTGTATGTATGTTACTTCGAAAGTAGTGAGTCGTAGGGTAGAATCAAGTTCGTTGATCGGAGATTATAATAATATAATTTGGGTATATAATAATATGTTTCCTTTCCGTGATTTTTGAAATTTCTTCTAACTTTCAGAGCTTATGCAGATTGAGATAGAGACTTGACATTTGGATTGAGTTGAACTACTATCCTTTTTGGGTTTCATCCCTTTTTCCCAATCGCCGCCATTATCATGTAAACATTTCATACTTTTTTGGACATGTGACTTTGCGCCGATACTAATTCTCAGCGTACTTATGTGGCGACTATTTTCTGTTCGAATCGCATTTCTACCTGCTTCGCCATCCACACGCGATGCACTTCGCGAAAAATATGACTTTAGTAGCAGAGCGTTGCTGCTCAGGAATTTTTTTTATACGAAATTTGGAAATTAAATTTCTTGAAGCATTTTATAACGAACTCATTTTTTTATGAAATTAATATCAAAGTTACAATGTCGTTACTCGTATTTTCTGGTATCATGATTATCGAATAGATTTCTGACTTATGAATTGATTGAAAGTTTTTCTTATAATTATATAGGTACCCAAAATGATTATGATTTATTGAGATAAAACATATATTCCGTTTATTTTCCAGGTTATGCTATTAAATGCTATGTATGCAATGAGCGAAATGATGAAGGATGTTATAAATGATCATAAGTGATTGCCCAAATTCTGTTGATATATGGTCATCATCTTGTGGACATGAAAGCTTGTATTTAAATCGAAGGCTTTTCATATAATCATTTCAACTCTAATTTCCATCTCATGTCTCAGCCGAACTGTCAGTTCATCCTCTTTTGCTCAATTCTTTTTACGCTATCCATTCAGTTGTAATTTCTAGTCAATTTTGATACGATTTAACATAATTATCACGAAAGGAAAATGGCAATGAACAAATAGACTTGACCATCCCATCTGCTTAACCTTTCTGAAAAAAAAAAACACCAACGAAATCGCACATCAGCTACTTCTAAATGGTAAGCCTGATCAAAAAGTGAAAGGGACCCGCACTTGCAGGATGGCACAACAGCCTAGACAAGCTAATAAGAATTACTTTACCATTACAGAACTGGAAACTGCAATCGAGTCTCTGAAGGCCAGGAAGGCCCCAGGCCCTGATGACATCCTGAATGAGTTCCTGATAAACCTAGGCCCATCAGCCCTGAACTGGCTTCTTCAAATGTATAACTCATGCTGGAACAACAATACAATTCCAAAATTCTGGCAAAAAGCTAAGGTCGTAGCCATCCACAAACCAGGGAAACCACGGGAAGATGCCAAAAGCTACCGCCCGGTGTCACTGTTATGCTCTCCGTTCAAACTCTACGACCGCCTCATTCTGAACAAGTATGGGCCCCAAATAGAAAACCACCTAATCTCCCAGTCAGCAGGGTTTAGACCTGGGAAATCCTGTACTGGTCAGGTTTTAAGCCTCACACAACACATTGAGGATGGCTTTGAAAGAAAGGCAAAAACGGGGGCCATCTTTATAGATTTAACGGCGGCATATGACACTATAAACCATAAAATGTTACTGGGAAAAATCTTCGTAATGACAGGTGATTTACAGCTGACGAAAGTGCTAAACACAATGCTATCGAATAGAAGGTTTTATGTAGAGTTCCAAGGATCAAGAAGCCGCGCGAGGAACCAGAAGAATGGCCTTCCCCAAGGCAGCGTGCTCGCACCCATGCTCTTCAATGTGTATACCAACGACCAACCAACCGGCCCAGCAACAAGAAGCTTTATCTACGCCGATGACGTAGCTATCACCTGCCAGTCAAAAAACATCGCAGAGATAGAGGAGCACTTAACAGAATATTTATCAAGGCTGAGCGGCTATTATAGATCTAACCAACTCCGCCCGAATCCAGCAAAGACGCAGACATGCCTATTCCATCTCAATAACCGACAGGCGAGAAGGGAACTGCAAATAGAGTGGAACTCAGTTAGACTGCAACACTGCCCAAACCCAGTCTATCTAGGGGTTACATTGGACCGCACCCTCGCATACAAGAAGCATATCGATAAAACCAAAGCCAAAGTCAATACCAGAAATGGCATTCTCCGTAAACTGACTAACGCTCGTTCGGGGGCGAACCCTAACGTCCTGCGCTCCTCGGCCCTTGCAGTATGGCAGAGATCAGCACACGCCCATAGGCTGGACCCTGTCCTCAACGACACGTGTAGATTAATAACGGGATGCCTAAAACCCACCAACCTTGACCAACTCTACATGCTAGCCGGAATCGCACCCCCACAAATACAGAGGGAAACCCTAGCCATGGCCGAACGAAACAGACAATGCGACGACACCAGACATCCATTTAATGTTAAGGAAGTGCCTTTTGGTGGTATGAATATTTTTATCTAACATCCACCATTTTTAACAATTTCCTATTTTCTCAAGGTTTTTCAAGTTTTACAGCTCCATGGCTTCTGTAGATCAAGTGAGATGATTGAAGTTTGGTACGTGAATTAAGTTGAAGTATCTGAAGGAGACTTGAAGTGTTTTTCACAAGTAACACAATTTTAATGTGTATATTTCCTCTCTTCATGTGGATTTTAAATATTTGCCCTCTCCAAATCGACGTGGGTTTAGAATTTGTATGTAAACATGAAAAGAAACTAGGGAATCATTCGACCTTACCTACGTAATGTTATATTCTTAATTATTTGAGTTCTAGATCTCTTTTTAAACAGTGATTTCTCACATTTTAGACTATTATTAATATTAAACCAAATGCAGAATTATAGTGTAAGAATATTAACAAACACGCTATAAGAGCAAACCTAAGCAAGAGATGGAAATTCATTCATTTTATTTAAAAAAAATCAAAGGATGTTTTGCACTATATTTTTTTATTTTTCACTTGTATTTTATTTGTTGATTTTACCTTAGATACGATTGCTATAAATACATTCATTATGCCCTAGGGCGTTATGAGCGTGCGTTATGGATCATAACGCCCGCTCATTGAAAGGAGAAGAAACTTCCATTTATTAAATACTTCATAATCCTTGTCGTATACGACTCTGGATTTCTCCGGCAATTATTATTCTATGATATTCTCGGGGAAATTCATATTCATTTCTATTATTTCTATAAGAATACACAAAGAAAGAAGCGATGACATTCACTAAATATAATGATGACAAATATATTCAACAAACGTCAAAATATCAACAAATGGCATGCTTACTATGAAAAGGAAAATGGAAAGTATAGGAGCAATGAACCGATTTTTAAATCGATTTTTCATTATAATAAAATAACTTTTTCGTGAAAAATAAAATGATGTATGCACCACGTGCGTTACTAGAAATTAACGCCCATCGGGCGTTAAGATCTATATAATGCACTTGGTACATAAATGACTATATTGTTATCAGTTCTTAGTAGGTACGTGCAAATTATACTTCTTAAAGCCGGTAAAACTGACGTTAACCCCTTGTTGCATCATATTCCAAATATGGCACAAACCAATGTTTTACATCTCTTTAATACATACGTCAGAGAATTACTTTATTTGCATGAATTACCTTTTCTGGCACATACAAACATATTTCCAAAGAGGCAGCTCCCTCTCTGTAATTATTTCGGAGTTATATACATGTTTCAAAATGGTGACGATGAATCAGCTGCTTATCAGTATTATTGTAGATTGAGTAATAGTTTTGAGTTCATCCACGTAA
>JARQZK010000188.1:0-25000 GCA_030704885.1 Cynegetis impunctata | reverse complement strand
TACTTATACAACATATGTTCCGCTGCTCTTTACATAAAATTTCCAACAACAGATTATTTCGATTCATTACTCATTATTTCAACAAAAATTTAATTGACTACGAAACTTAAATTTGTTTTCGGTACGAATTGATTAGGGCAAAGGAAGAAAACATTTCTTCTTCACGTGATAAGACCGCAAATTTTGGAACAATAGGTTTGAAAGTTGGTAGGCAGATAGTTTATTATGTCATCTTGGATGCAATTGGATTTGGTACGAATCGGTAAGTGGGTTGAGCCACAGCGTAGGAAATAAATCTTACTAACAGGATAAAGGGCACAATGTTGAAGCAATAGGGTTCAAAATTGGTATGCTAAATAGACGGAAAGCTGATTGGAATCGGAAAAAAAAATCTTGAATTGAACAAATAAATTTTTCAAACTGGATACGGTATGGAAGACTGCTTTTGTAATGCAGCTTGCAACGATAAAAAAAAATTAAGTTTTTCTCTCATACAATCACGTTTAGTGTCTCAATGAAGAGAATTAAAATACGAAGGAAATGAGCACCGAACCGATGTTGTAGCGCAAACCCTCCGAGAAGCAGTACGTATTGATACATTACAGCCGTTGTCAGATAATTAGTTTTTGCGTAATCTATTTAAATAGAACAAAGTCGTGATAGTTACAGCATTTATAACTAAAGTACATCTGGACAGATTTTAATGATCTCTGATTTGTTGGTTTCGTCTCCGTCCGAATAGCAGAATAACTATCAAAATATATCTCATCTGTTCCGGCAGATCGCATAGAGCAGCCATACTCAAACTTTTTTTTTCTTGGGCCACCTTCAGACTTTAGTTGTGTCGTGCGGGCCGCTATCAACATAAATCACATCTGTTATTTTGGTTTTGGTAAAACACCTATTACGTTTAATTGTTTATTTATTATATTGGGAACAATTCAATGTCATCAAAATGAGAATCCGTAAGTCGGTTTTTATATACGTTCTTTGCATATTTCATTTTGGAATAAGATGATTCACAAAGATATGTCGATGCAAAACAACCACAGAATTAGATCACATATTTTCACCGTCTTAAATTGTTCGGGCACTATTGTCCAAAATTCAGCGTACCTACTCCATCTTCCCTCTCATCTCTTTAAAAATAACTTTGTATCATTCTTCATTTCAACGAACTCGTCAAACAAGTCTGCATAATTACAATCCAAAACTGAAGCCAATTGTGAAATACTTATCGGTTCTAGGTACCATAATTTTTCTACAAGCAATAGCAAATTTTTAATTTTTCTTGAATCTCCCTTTTAAATTCGTCTGATAGTGCAGATATATAATTTGAAATTATCAACGGTTTTCTTCGAAAATATCAATATCAGTCCTGTGTAACACTTGTGTTCGAAAATTTTGAAGTACTTTGTTCTGAATTTCTTCGTAATAAATAATTAGTTTTTCTATGAAAGGAAATACTGTATTTGCCATTTGTGAAATCATTTTGTTTTCACCTTGCAAGCTTCGATTAAGACTGTGAGTTTCTCTGTTATGTCGCATAGAAAAGCTAACAAATGGTGGTGTTGTTATTTTGCAGTTCACGATAATTTTTATTGTTTTGCTGTAAAAACCGCTTTATTTCTTGACGTAAAGAAAAAAACTGCGCCTATTATTTCTTCGGCAATTTAAATAATTAATAGGTTAATAGAATTTGGAGTTAAAACGGGTGGGCCACTTTCAAAAGCCTGGCGGGCCGCAGTTTGAGTATCGCTGGCATAAAGTGTTTACATCACGGCGTCTCGTCTTCAGAATTGTAAGATTCGATAGAAATGATCTGGATGATTACAAAATTCTGTAGATGATAAATACTGAATAGGCCTCCATTAGGCTGCAACCGTAACACCTGTCTGTTCTTTCTATCGTTTTTAGTGACCATCTTGATGTTTCTAACATACGCCACAATTGTCTATAGTCAATTTGATATATTATATAAAGTGAATAATTTAAAAATTATCTACCCTCTAAGGGGGCTAGTTATATGAATTTCACGATGCGAAATCTGCATTCTCAATCCATCAGTGAATTATAGAAAACGTGAAGTTATGCCGGCACAAAATCTGCATACAGCTGTTTCGATCTTATGAGATCTCTTGTTACGTTATGAAATACCGTCCACTGGCTAAACCAAATTCTAGCCGAGATCAGTCAGTAAAGAAGATTCGATGATTTCTATCGTCACACTTCAAATAGTAGGAGGGATAAAAATTCGTCGTAGCCGGACACCGCTAAACGTGATTGCTGTTGGGATTTGGGAATTGAGTTGATACGACGAGAGAATTATATTGTGAAGGCAAATAAGTTTTCACCTTATAGTTACCCCGAAGTTTGATAAATTTTTGTTAAATATCTTTTGCGCTAGGAAGCGCAAAACCTAAGGAGTCTGAGTTGGAAAATCCAATTAAAAACCCCAGGAACTTGTAAAACCATCTCAAGACCCTAGGAGTTGGCAAATTCAATCAAAAAACCTCATGAGTCTGAATTTTAAAACCTCAGAAGTTTGTGGAAAACAATTAAAACCTCAAGAGTTCCTAAAAACATTTCAAAGATCTCAGGACTCCGAATTCAAGACCGTTTTCCTGTGGAAAACAATTTAAGACTTCAGGAGCTGGGAAGAAGACTAACAGATCAGTATACTGATAAGAGCTGAAATTAACTTCATTTATTAATTTCATTCATTTTAATTTTATTTTTCTGTAATCTCTGAAACAAATTCACCAAACAATTTTAATAGAGATTTTAGTAAAGTTGTATTGTTCCATTGTCTGTACGTGAAGAAATCAGGTGAATTGTAACTGAATTTTCCAAACATTTGCACTAGCCGGAGCATTTATTTTGAGTAAAATATCTAAAATTTATTTTCATTATTTCACAAGGGGAATTCACGTTACACTCTTCAGTGCAGCTTATTTGGCTGGGTATGAATAAACATATTTTTAACTGTTCCCCACTAGAACATAGCGCCCTCCGTCAAAGATAATGCAAATCAAGTTGAGATCAAAAATGTAGAATTCCGTCGCGAGATCATGAAGATGTGACCTTGTAGCAGTGTGATTAACCAGCTTCCTTGGAAAATTGTTTTATAATTTTTGAAGAATTTTTCTTGATGACTTTATGTTGTTATCGTCAAGACTCATGTAGCTCACATCATTTACAATGCTAAGAATATGTACAGTCACCTCCCAGATGAAATCTATAACTTCCTTGACCAATTTTCGGAAACGAACAGAGTCTTATTTTCCTGAAACACCTTATTCAATACCTTATTACTCTGTAGAGGACAAGTATTCTGAGCATTGATTGCTATGACCAAATTGAATACTCATATGTATATATATATATATATATATATATATATATATATATATATATATATATATATATATATATATATATATATACGTATATATATATATATATATATACATATATATATATATATATATATAGAATATATATATATATTATATATATATATATATATATATATATATATATATAAAGAAATTAGTCGCTGGAAAATATTAAACAAGTAGAGCAGAATTATCGGTATAGCCCGCTTATAAGGAAGCAGCCGTTGACACGTGTTTCGGACTCTTTGGTCCTCATCAGAACGGCGTAGCCAAGCATTGGAATGAAAACTTGGAGATGAAAATAGCACAACAAACGAAATCCCCTGCTACGGAAGACAATCGCACATTTGTAGCTTATTGTTTGAACTCTCCGGTTTGGGAGATTTGGTCAAAGTAAGCGGGCTATACCGATAATTCTGCTCTACTTGTTTATATATATATATATATAAAAATATGTTTATATATATGTGTGTGTGTGTGTGTGTACAAATTTATGTATTTGGATTCGTTCATCAGAAAGAAATTGTTTTATAATATATCTTTTAGGTATATTGAGAAATAAAGATGATATTATAAAAATCAGAATACTCTAGGTACCTGCTCAAGCATTCTGGAATTGTGAAAAATTATTCTTAGTAGGTAAGTGTAAAATTACACTAATACTGATATCCTGGGTGGAGGGCGCTCTGAGTTATTATTCAGATAGTAGCTCGGTCACGATTTGTATTGGGGAACAATTAGAAATTTTTTAATTCACTCAGAGTCAAATGAGCTGCACTGATGAAATCTATTAAGATCAAAACAGCTGTATGCGGATTTTGAGTCGTATTGGCTTGACGATTTCTGTAATTCACTGTTGTATTGTGAATTTAGAATTCTCACCGAGGAATACATGTAACTAGCTCCAGTAGAAATTTTTGAGACAATGTTTTTAAATTATTGAAGAATTTCCCTTGTTCACTGCATGTAAAATTTGTTCAGTTACAGAAACGTTGTTTTAAGTTTTTAAAATACTCTTTTACTATTAGTAGGGAAAAACTGTGAAGGACTGACCGAAATGGAAACATTAGATCTAAATATTTCATCAGATAAGTATCTGCGATTAATAAGATACTAGAACTTTTAGAACTATCTGTGAGTTGTGAAGGTCATATCATCATGCACTATTGCTACTTCTTGATATGAGTTCAAACAAAGTAGATTATTGAAGTTAGCACACTCAATTAAAACATATTTGATAGGTTACTATTTATTTGGAATCAAGTTAGTGTATATAATTGAAAATATGAGTCAGAAAAAAAATATATTTTATGACATAAAACAGTTTTTAAAACAATTTAATTCGTTTACTTAAATAAGTACTCCATGTTCAGGAAGCTTTCTGGGTTAATCTTACTTGAAAAACTGTTCTGGTGAATCATTCCACCTAAAGCGACACCATGGAAAACATTATTGCCACCACATTTTCCAAAAACCAGCATTTCAGATTGAAAATAATCGATTTAGCTATAGCTGACATATTACATTGCTGTTTTTAGGTATAGTAGTAAAATATTTGAAAATAAGCTATCTTACTAATTATGCAAAATCTTCAAAAATAAAAAGCTATTAATAACAATGCTAGTAAACTGAAAACTGAGGATTCCATTCTGGTAGATTTGCTATTATTACAGAGGTCGCTCTCGCATACATCACAGGACTTTTCTTCGAACTTATATTTTCCACCTGAAGCAGATGCCAGAGACTTATAAATAAGCTTACAGTTGCCCATTTCTGATAAGCATCCTCTTTGGTAACCGGTGGCTATCACTTTACCTTCTTCTAAAACTGTAAATGAAAGAGCATATTATAGAAAATGAGAAATTCGTTAAACAATGGCTTTGTTCAATTTTTTTGGATAATTACCACTTTGAAAATTTCCGAAAATATGACTTCAAATCTTGACATTTAAAAATTAAGGGTGGGCAGTTCTTATTCATTACTTTGAGTAGAAGTTTATTTCTGCATGACTAAAAGGACTCATGAATAATCCAGATGAAACATTGATATTGAAAGTACTTTGCCAAAAGCAAAAAGCTATTGTACAGAATATATTGCAAGAATATATGACACCCGATTTCACCAACCTGATTCAAAGAAGTTCCTACCTAAGTGATTCCTACGATAGCAAATACCTAAATCTAATACTTACCCGAATCGAACTTAACCAATCTGAGAAATCCTTAGCTAAGAAATACCTCGTTAAAAAGTATTTGGGAAGTTTGTTACATTTAATTGGTACCACTGTTTGATACTAACCTGTGAATCTGACAAGGAGAGTAAAAGAAGAGAAATAACCATAGAAATAAAATAATAATTTATAATATTTCTATGGAAATAACCAAATTGTATGTGCATGCTCAATGTATTTGTCCTGTTGCGTTTACTCTTGTGGTTTTTTGTGATTTTTGAATTGGTAGAAATGGAAGAGAAAAGGAAAAGGAGTGCTAATTATATGAAAGGAGAAAAATTGAAATTACTCAATTTATTGCAGAGACATAATGAAATTTTATGCAGAAGGTCCGATTCTGTAATTGATAAAAAAAAATGCGTGGTTGGAATTAATACCTTTCTCTTCCAAATTCAAGAGCATCTTTAATTCTCTTTAATATTTGTAACGCCTTATTTATGTGTGATCGAAAATTATCGCAGAATTACAAGTTCTCGAGGCCCTTCATTTTCAGGCTTTGATGAATTATCGAACTTTTCGAACGAACAGCTCGCATATTTTCACTTATAATCTCCCTAGAGCATAAATTATTTCTGGAAATGTTCTCGAAGTGCTAATTCGCAATTGAGGAATATTTCCGGAATATTAATTAATTCATGCTCGCCGGAGATTCGGTAAGAAAACTTTATATATATATATATATATATATATATATATATATATATATATATATATATATATATATATACAGGGTGATTCATTAATATGTGTAAATATTTTAACAGGAAAATTTTGAGCTCAAAATATGAAGATCTAACCCAATTTCCTTATACAAAATATTTCTCCTTACTGATTTACAGGGTGTTTTATTTAGATTATTAAGAATGAATTTTATTAATTACTTGAAAGCTGCTCTATATTTCTTTGTGATATTTGGCAGTAAGTTAAAGTAGTTTGGACACATTCAACTTATGGTAAAGAAGACTTCTAGCTATCACCAGTGGCGTACGACAGGGGCACGGGAAGAGTTCTTGTTTCCTAAATTCTACGCCACTGGCAGGAATTGTCATTTTAGTATAATTTTTCGATTCTCCAATATTTTCTCTGTAAATAAGTTACTCTTGTTTCGTAACGCTAGAGCCACTATTTTTCGAGATATTCAACGTTGAACGCATGACTGCACAATTCTTTTGATTTTTTATGTAATAGTCATGTCGGTGTTTTTTGTCATACGATTGGATGTATTACTTTAAAATAATCATTATCAGGTATTTTTGTTTCAATTATAATAATATTAACAAACAATTTAAAACAGAACAACCCACAAAAAAATATCCAGCGCTACATAAGAAAGTCAAAATAAATACTTAATTATTAAGATGTTCTTTACAATTTTTTGGAGAATATCAAATTTATGAGCAAAAACTTAAAAACAATTAACAACAAATGTTCAATGTGATCTCCGTTAACCTCAATGAGATTATCCATTCTTTCGCTAAACGATTCTTCTAACTTTAAAAAATATGTTTGGCTGATTCGCAATAAAATTAGCGGAATTTACAATTTGCTGCCATAGTTTCCTGGCAAGTATTTATCGTTTGGGATATTTTTGTAGTTGTTCTGTTTGAAATTGTTCGTTAATATTATTATAAATTGAAAGAAATACCTAATAATGTTTATTTTACGTAATACATGCAATCGTATGACAAAAAAACACCGACAGACTCGAACATAAAAATTAAAAGAATTGCGCAGCCATATGTTCAACGTTAAATATCTCGAAAAATAGTGGCTCTATCGTTACGAAACAAAAGTGCCTTTTTACAGATAAAATATTGGAGAATCGAAAAATTATACTAAAATGACAATTCTGCCAGTGGCGTAGAATTTAGGAAACAAGAACTCTTCCTGTGCCCCTGTCGTACGCCACTGGTGATATCGAGAAAGTCTTCTTTACTATTATTTCATGTGTCCCAGAATACTTTAACTTACTGCCAAATATCATAAAGAAATATAGAGCAGTATTCAAGTAATGAACAAAATTCATTTTTAATAATCTGAATAAAACACCCTGTAAATCAGTAAGGAGAAATATTTTGTATGAGCAAATTGGGTTAGATCTTCATATTTTGAGCTCAACATTTTCCTGTTAAAATATTTACACATATTAATGAATCACCCTGTATATATATACAGGGTGTCCCACGACGATTAAGACAAGTAATATATCAGAATTGGGCAGTAGTAGACAATTATAATTTTGGGGGTGTAAATAAGAGCAAATGTTGCATCTTTTCTTGTTATTGTGTTACCCAATCAGGTATTTGTTTTTGGTCACGTGACGTCGCATTCAAAATTATTAATGGGACAACCTGTATATTTGTGCCTTTCTGTGTTCCTCCCGATAAAGCAATTGATTAATTCAAGAGATACAGGTACTTACAGGATTGTAAGTTGAAAAATTCATAATTGAATCCCCTGTAATTTTCGTTTTTTTTGGCGTTTGATTGGCCCGTACTTTTATGATGGTATACTAACGAGAGAGAGATACCTAAATGTTTCACAAAATACACTTCCAGACCTACTTGAAGACATTCCATTGAATGAAAGAAATAAAATGTGGTGACAGCAAGATGGCGCACCTTCACATTTTGATCGCAGAGTGAGAAATTATCTGGACATGATATTTCCAGAACGCTGGATTAGACGAAACGGTACTATTTACTGGCCTCCAAGATCGCCAGACCTGACACCGTTAGATTTCTTCCTTTGGGGATATCTTAAAGGTATCGTTTATGCAACTCCGTCTACAGATTTAGACGATTTGAAAAGAAAAATACGATGCTTGAAGAACTGTGACACCGGAATTGATTAGGGTAGCATGTAGCCGAAATCTATTATCAAGATTTGAGAAATGCATTTACGAAGATGGGCATCTACATATTTGAACATCTCTTTTAAGATTGTAAGTTTTTTCTGTGACAGTTGATTTGAATTATTATTATAATATTGGTTTGTCTTAATCATTACGTACGAATGTAAGATGGCCGAAAATTACAGGGGATTCAATTATGAATTTTTCAACTTACAATCCTTTAAGTATCTCTTGAATTAATCACTTTAGACCCCAAGTGTGCTAGTTAGTTGGAATTGTTTTATCGGGAGGAACACAGAAAGGCACAAATATACAGGCTGTCCCATTAATAATTTTGATTGCGACGTCACGTGACCAAAAACAAATACCTCATTGGGTAACACAATAACAAGAAAAGATGTAACATTTGCTCTTATTTACACCCCCAAAATTATAATTGTCTACTACTGCCCAATTCTGATATATTACTTGTCTTAATCGTCGTGGGACATCCTGTATATATATATATATATATTTATATATATATATATATATATATATATATATATATATATATATATATATATATATATATATATATATAATATATATATATATATATATATATATATATATATATATATATATATTACCATTTTTTTTTGGATTCCCTGTGCTCTAGTAAAATGTGGTTTAAATAATTAAATATAGAAGCAAATATTCTACCAAAATCACATAATTCTATAGTACTAGAGGAAAGGGAAAAAAGTTAAGGTCTACTTCTATCGGACGCCAATGAATTACATCGGCGGCACCTTCATTCATTAAATCTCGGATTTGTAGTCAAATATTGTCATATCCCTAAGCTTTATTAAAATGTGGTTTAAATAATTAAATAAAGGAGCAAATATTATACCAAAATCACATAATTGTATAGTACTAGAGAAAAGGGACAAAAAATTGACGTCTACTTCTATCGGACGCTAATGAACTACTTCGGCGACACCTTCATTTATTAACCTCGGATTTGATGTCAAAAATTGTAATTTCCCTATGCTCTAGTAAAACAAGATTTAAATAATAATCTAAAATAAATATTAGTCTTTATACTTTTCCTAATTTTATACTACTAGAAACAAGGGAAAGTATTAAAAAAGAATTAAAAATAATAACGCATAAAAAATAAATGATAATTTCACGAGTTATAAAATTAATTAAAGTTGGCTATATATAGTGACAGTGACAAGTTCCTTATGTCTATGGTTTCTTATAATTAATTGCATTGTTAACACTTGGTTGTCGTAAAATACAGATAATTAATTAAATATTTATTAATAAAATGAATGGCGACACGTACAATCTTTGCTCTTTTTGTACAGAATGTGAGCATATTAAAGTTTATCATGAAAATGTAAAGTATTTCACTGATTTGGTGAGAAATTCTGGCCTAAAAGCTGAACAAGAAGATCTATTTAAGAACATGAGCAATATTCTTTGTTAAACTATTCCATATTTCACCCATAAATCCTATGTGGAAAAGAACAAAATGTTGTCGAAGTATTACTTTTACTTCATGAAGCATAGTCTTTTGATGGAAAAAAACAACGGATCCTTACTTCACACGCCATTGAGGAGAAACGTGGAAAATAAATTTCTAATAAATTTGAAATATGTAACAGATAATAACACGTAGGTACCAATAATTGAGTTATAAATAAATATCCATCAAAAATATTTAACGCCACTGTGTTTATGACAGCTGTCAAGCCAGAGGGAAATTTCCACTTATTAATTTTCCTCTTCGCAGGAAAATTTCCGAAGAAATTAGGTTATTGTCATAGCAACATGTCAAAATGCAGGCATCTGATTGGCTTAAATTAACTGGTATAAAGTTTTCAAAATAATATCTAACAACAAAAATTCTGACAACTTGATGTGTATCAATCTCGATGACAGCCAAACAATATGAGGTTAAGCATTTCCTAAATACTCCAGGCAGACGCAGCAAGCTACCCTAATGTTAGGTATTTTCTATCATCCTTTAGCATTACTTAACGCGTGGTGAAACGAAAATTGCACTTGGGAATTCCTAAATCCGATTTTAGTATTTCCGAACTTAAGGAATTAGTTGGTGGAATTGGGCATAAGTATTCTTCTACAATATTTCTTATAAATAAAGAAATCAAAAGTGAGCAGCAGAGCTCTGTCAGTAAAGACGTATATTTGCCCAACTTTTTTTATGTTCACGTACCATTTCAAACCTAAGTCAACTAAGATGAGTCGTGAATATGGGTTAAAATTTAAAATCGACAAAAAACGTGAAATATACACATTAACATGTTGAGTAAAAGAGTTCAAACCCACAAAAGGATACTTCCCTAACATGAGCTTAATTCACGTACCAAATTTTAATTATACAATTTAATCTGCAGAAACTGTAGATCCGTAAATCCTGAAATACCACGAGAAATCATAAAATATCAACATGAAAATAGTTAGCTGAAAATATTTATACTGCCAAAAAGCTTTGAATTAATTCACGCACAAATTTTCAACTTGAAGGAGACTCAACCCTTTCGTTCACGCATTTTTGTTTTTCAAGGTAAAAATCTGAAATTAGGAAGACTTATCTACTCTCTTATTTTTTCAACATTCTGAAACAACTGCTACAACTCAGTAAGAAGTACCATTAATAAAATTTGTTTGGGTAAACTACTCAACGCTAGGTGAAGGAAACAGTTGAAAATAGTAATAGGGATGTTTACAGAATACTGTACTTTGTGAGTAAAATGAATAGAAGCATACTACAAATTCGTTGGGATTTACTTAAAGTGATGTATCTACCATACATTGTAGGGGAGAAGTGGCATGAAAGAGCGAGGTTTTGGAAGAGCCACTTACATTATTTTGGTAGTTTATGAACGGATTTTGTTGGTAATTTTATTTTTAAGTGGCAACACTAATTTCCCCTCACCCACAGACATTTGACAGTCCGTCGAAACCAACGGACGCCGGTTCATCCAGTCAATGTTTTTGTCACTAAAGAGTATGTATTTTGCTTCAGTTAACTTGTTTTTTGGTATTTTATTGTAATCAAATACAGGTAAATAGAATGTAGATTGAGTTGGTGCATACATTTGGCCTTGCAACTGCATGAAAACTATGCCGCAAAAGTTTTGATATTGTTTTTATTCTAAAGGTTATATTTTCTCGAAAAAATAAGTTATGAAAGAGCTGGGTGAATGGGCCTTGAAAGAGTTGGCTCTTTCATAACCGGCTCTTTCAGAGCCCTGGATTTGAATTGAGTAAATAATATAAAATATTAATAAATGTGCATTTTTTCTCATATTACATTATTATTACCATCTACCCATTTAACCTCTACCGCTACTGTTGCGATTACTTCTAGGCAACAAATTATATCATCGGAAATGATGAGACCATTTTCTAAAGCAGCGCCAAGACAAAGCACGACGCACTCTAAGTCTACCGTCGTGACTGTTACTCCCGAAAAAAAAAACTTATAAGAGAAGGAGGGTAATGTGAAGAAACCAAAAATTATTTTTAAAAAGAATTACCACAAAACAGTCCATAAAAAACCTTAATAAAAACTCCGTACTGCAAGATGACTGAATCGTAATGGCTATCGTATTTGCTGAAGTGAGAAAAAAGGTTGCTTGGAGCAGAAAGAACTCAAAAACAAATGAAAGTTGCGATGATCATATACAAACAGTGATCAAGATTGCAGTTTCAGTGCAAAATTTGATTTGGCTGATTGAGCCCATGAATCCTGTGGCATTAAGGGAAAAAATTTTTTTTTGTGTCTAATTTTAATAAGACTACATTATATACTTCAAAGTTCCTTAAAAGTCTGAATATATAATAGGTATGACAGAATATTATATTAATATTAGAGCGTTTGTTAGAAATACTCAAAACGACTGATAGAATCAAAAATTTCATTAGTTTTTAAAAAAAATTATAAGAATTGTCTTCCTGTTTTTTTGTAATAGCGCAATTATTATTTTTTTGCATGATTTTCACAATTACACTTTATAATACATACTGGCTCTTTCATAACTTTTAGTAACTCTTTCAATACCGAAATTTTATGAAAGAGCCAAAAGGCACATTTTTTTAAAAATGATTATTTCGATGATTTCTTCATATTGTTAAAGGTTTTTTCTTGAGAAATTATCTACTTAAATGAATGAATAATATTTGAAGAATAAAGTCATCACTTCTTCTATCGAAAATATATTTTTTTGGCTGTTTGGTAAACTGGCTCTTTCATGCCACTTCTCCCCTACACAGTGAGCGAAAGGGTTAAGGTGCAATCCTATAAAAAGCACTGAAAAATTGAATTTCAGATATGTTTTAATACTTAATTTTCACATATTTTTGAAATTTTCATTATATTTAATGTAGTACTCCTATACTAACTATGGCTTGAATTTGATATAAGTATTAATTTAATCATTCAGCCTATCATATTTCTTTCGAAATAGGAGTTGTAAGTACCTAGATATACGTTTCTTCTGAAAGGGTGTTATATATTCTTTCAATATGTTACTCTTAAAGGCGTTGTACGCTATAATTTTAGTCTCCGTCCGAGTCGAACTATGAGTTCATCATGTATGTAAGAAGCAAAATCTGAATCGAAAAAGTGGACCTGACGAGATGGTCCGACCTATTTGTTTCATTTCCGCACACATTTTATGATAATTATATCAAATCGTGTCAAAATTGACTAGAAATTACACCTGAACGGATAACGCATAAAGAAATTGGTTAGCGTACAAAGAAAGGAACAAGAACGGATGAAGTAACAGTTCGACTGAGACATAGGTTAAAATGATAGTTCAAACGACATAATAAAAACAGTGTTGCCAATTTAGCGACTTTGTCGCTAGATCTAGCGACATTTCATTGTCTTTAGCGGCTTAAATTAAGTGTCTAGCGACAAAAAAATCTAGCGACTATTCTAACGACTTTTAGAGTTTAAATAAAAAAGTATTTTCGTACCACATTCGAATGCTGCTATTCAGTCTGCAGTCATTAAACTCTATTTTAATGATTAAATATCTTTAAGAAGAACCAATAAAAGCTGCTAGCTAAAGAAAATTGGAAACAATTCATTTGGCAAACGTACATGGCACGCTCAGCTATCTACTTCACGTATTAATTCCAGTTCCAAAACGGCTACATTAACCATTTCAGATTATTAGCGATAGTTCTGATGATGAATGAAGAAAGTTTTTCATCATTTTTAGTATTATGTTTTAGACTTTTTATTTGTGAAATAATCATTTTTTCAATTGGCGGCAATAGATAATATTTCATGTATTATTTTATTTTTGGTATCAATTTCTCGATTTTTTATTCTCAATTGTTTTATACCGATTACAATAATTATTATTCTTTGTAAGTAAATCAACTTATTTTCTTTTATTTCAATAGATCAAAAAACTGTGTCCCATTTCTGTGTAAAACACTATAGAATTGAAGGTACTTGAAAAAATTGCTCTCGTCTACTGATATTTAGCGACTTCTAGCGACTTTTGATTGTCCATATCTAGCGACATCTAGCGACTTTTCAAGCGTTAACGACTTTTTGAAATGTGTAATTGGCAACACTGAATAAAAAGCGTTACATTTCAATACAAACCTTCATATCCATAAGATTCACATTGATCACGAGTATTTGGGCAATCGTGTACTTCTAGAGAAGGTAATCCTTTATTACATGCTTCATTATTCTGTTCATTGCATCGATAGCATTTGAGAGAATAACCTGGAAAATAAATAAATGAAATATATGTTTTACCACAATAACTCATAACCATTTTGGGTATATAATAACAACTTTAAACCAATTCATAACTGAAAAATCTATTCGGCAATGATGATATCAGAAAATAAGAGTGACGACATTGTAGTATAAAAAAAATTGTAAGCAACAGAGATGCCAATAAGGTCATCGCGAAGTGCACCGCTTGTAGAGGACAGGTAGAGGGTAGAGGCGTAATTCGAATGGGTGATAGTCGCAGCCTAAGATAGGAATTAGCATGTTCAAAAAGTATGAAATATTTAGGGGAGAGGGGGCAGTTTAGAACACAGGAAGTTTTGAATTATTGGATTTATGAAGGCATTCTCCATATTTTTTAACCTCCAAAATCTGTTTAATACTGGTAACACTGAACTACACATCTGTCAGTTCCCGTCTAACGTCAATGTCAGTCATTTGGAAAAACGTTCACTGGTTACTTTACGGACACCAAAGTAAACATATTTTTTTTTAATTGTAAGCAATTTGCTGACAAAATAAGTACTATTTTCGAGTTGTGATTATTTTATAGTGTTGCATACATTATAGCCAATGTATTACCAATATGAGGACATTGAACACAAGTTCGTTTTTCGTCTAGAAATTTTTGTTTCTGAAGGTTGGCATTGGGGCAGATTTGAGCAAAATCACTGGGGCACTTTGCCCTTAGCTACATAAACAAATATTATGTTCATTTTTTTGAAAATTATAGGTAAATATAAGTAAAAAACTTCATTTTATATTGGTTTTACAGTCATAATCAAAAGAAAAGACGAAAATATGTTTTTACTTTATTTCATGAAAAAGAAGTTCGGTTTTGAATTTTTGTTTCCTGACGAAGATCGATCCTTCTATATCCATATCACGGATATTGTAAAAAACTTCCAAAGCCATTTCCTACTGCAGGAACGTTACGTACAGCTGCTTTATTAAATTTAAAATTTGACTTTAGTGAATTTAAGATAGGTTGAGTACTAACTACCATAGTTTTGAAGTTAATTCATTTTAATATTTATTTTATGTTGGCCATTGAGGCTATTTGGATTGTTTATTTCATGTTTGACAGCTTTAAAGTGCCTTCCTATTACTAAGAATTATATTTCTAAGACATTATCAGGGTTATTACTCTTTAATATTGTTTTGCAATATTTAATTTGATCTCAGTTATAATAATAAGTTTGATACCCTTGTTCAAGACTGCCCCAGACTGTTTAAGAATTTTAGAATTTTATTCAATTAATAGTTAGTGCACTGAATAAATGGCAATGCACAATGATAATATAAGATGCAAATAAGTTAAATATGGTGTTGATTATATTCTAAATCATATGGTTTTCATGTTATCCTGGTTTATCAAAACTGTCCCTAAGGGTTTCAAATGTGCCCCGCGGGTGAGGCACATTTGAACAAAAAAGTTTTTTTTTTGATTGAAATTCTGTTATATAATACAATATAGGAAAAATAATATTTCATTTCAAAAGTGTTCAAAGGTGCCCCCCTCACCCCTACATAAAAATGGCGGCAAATGAGGAAAAGGACAAAAGGTCGTACTTCAACTCAATCCACTTACCATTACTATACTATCTGTCTCAATCTCCTCAAGCTATGAAGGTAAGAAAATTTTCAAGAACCACGAAAAACAAGAAATCCCTACGTAAAAAGGTGGAAGATAAAAAAAATTAATACCTTCATAGGGCACTTTCCTAACATGAACTCAATTCACGTACAAATTTTCAATTATGTTGATTATGATTAATTTTCACATATTTTGTCACCGGTTTGAAAATTTTTCGTTCATGCATTTCCCGCCAATCCCTTCTACTAAGTTTGGAATTGCCATAAGGTCTGAACTTAAACACATTGTGACCCACTACTTGCGAAGCAACATGCAAATTATATGAGTAGGTAGAAGAAACAAAAGAAAATCATAAGTTCATATTTTCATCAATAATAACGTCAATTTTAAACTCGATGGACGATGGATCAACTCGGTGGTAGTTCATATTTATATTAAAAATTAAATAATAAGAAAACTACTTGTCTAAAAACCACAAAATGAAAATAACTTTTTATTCGACTAGTTTCGCGTGTTACAGCATTATCAAGACTGAATGAATTCAGTCTTGTTAATGCTGTATTACGCGAAACTAGTCGAATAAAAAGTTATTTTCTTTTAGTGGTTTTTAGACAAGTTGTTTTCTTATTATTTAATTTTTAACATAACGTCAATTTTGTCTCTTGGCAACCTTCATAATTCAGTTTTTCATTACTATTTGTTTGAAATTTCATTTTATTTATCTGAAGATCAAGTATGTAAATCAAATAGACTCACCTTCATCAACAAGTGAAACTAAGCTAATAATAATAGCAAACATAAAATAACTGGTCTCCATTTTTCAAACACGTGTTTTAGCAAATTTGGGCGTTGTAAGTACAATAGGACTCGCCTGAGTTAAAAGTAATATATAACCTAATTCAGCTGGAATTCAAACGGGTACTATTCTAAAATTCAACTTAACATTGAATGGCATGATACCGTTCTTCTCTCGCTTTCAAGCGCGGTCTTTGAAAGCGATGTTGCCAAACTGTTCATAGACGCTAATAATAGCATTAATTTCATTAAGTGAACTCTGCAGCATTTTTAGTTGAATTTTCTCCGAAAATAATAGAATATTGCACTATATCGACAGTTAACAGTGAAACAAGGTACCAAGGTAGTGGTTTTTATATCTGTTTTAGACCTCCTAGCAGTTGCGGAATAAGGGCAGCGGTGGGGGCCGGCTGCCCTGGCCCCCCAAATATCCAGTTGGAGTTATAGGCCAGTACGTAGGAGAAATTTTGCAGTATTTTCTAAATAAATTTGACGCTGGGAGGATTTCTCTTCAGATTCTTTTTCAGTTGTACTTGAACTCGGTGTATCGTATTTTTATATATATATATATATATATATATATATATATATATATATATATATATATATATATATATATATATATATATATATATATATATATATATATATATATATATATATATATATATATATATATATATATTATATATATATATTGTTAGAAATTAAAATAATAAGAATGAAAATCAAATTCACTTATAGCCAATATCATTCACTTTTCAATCATTCGAAATTCAAAAGAAATACAACACAGCGAAAGCGGCCCCAGTTTACCGAGCAGAGAGATTATCAGAATGTCGACGTAACCCTTGTTATTTTTCATTCCTGTGCGACCCAATAATAATTTACGTGGCTCAAGTACTTAATAAATCAAATAAAGAAATACTCAGCACTCCAGACTAAACAACGCACAAGAACCTCTCACCACGTCGTCATTCGATACTCCCTTTGACCGGCAGCGGCTTTCATAATAATGTCGAAAATAACCAGAACAAGAGACTTTCAATTCTCCGTCGGCTAATTTCTAACACGGCCATACTGACATAGGGGACGCTCTCGACGCCTCACTCCTTATCGGCCAATTATGTAACAAGTATGCTTATGTACATCACTGACAAATATCAATCTGCCATTTCACATATTGCGAAGCCTGTAGTCTTCCACCACCTTTGCTACTTCATATGAACTTACTATTACTTAGTAATATTCATTCATCACCAAAAAAAATAATATTCTTTCAGAAAATTTTTGTGGAGATCACAGCCTCACACCTGGCTTTGCTACTTCCGAGACAAAGTCCAAAAAAAAATATTCTTTCAGAAAGTTTTTGTGAAGATCACAGCCTCACGTCTGGCTTTGCTACTTCCGAGACAAAGACAAAAAAAATAATAATATTCTTCCAGAAAATTTTTGTGAAGATCACAGCCTCACACTTGGCTTTGCTACTTCCGAGACAAAGACCAAAAAAAGTAATATTAATTTAGAACATTTTTGTGAAGACCGCAGCCTTACACCTGGCTTTGCTATTGCCGAGACAAAGACCAAAAAAAGTAATACTAATTCAGAAAATTTTTGTGAAGACCGCAGCCTTACACCTGGCTTTGCTACTTCCGAGACAAAGACCAAAAAAAGTAATACTAATTCAGAAAATTTTTGTGAAGACCGCAGCCTTACATCTGGCTTTGCTATTTTCGAGGCAAAGACCAATAAATAAAAGCATTAGTAAATAAACTTGTGGAGAACTCAGCCACTACCCGGCTCTACCACTAACGGAACAGAGACCGAAAAACAAAAGCATTAGTGAATAAACTTGTGGGGACCTCAGCCACCACCCGGCTCTACCACTAACGGGACAGAGGCCGAAAAATATAAGCATTAGTGAATAAACTTGTGGAGACCTCAGCCACCACCCGGCTCTACCACTAACGGGACAGAGACCGAAAAATAAAAGCATTAGTAAATAAACATGTGGAGACCTCAGCCACCACCCGGCTCTACCACTAACGGGACAGAGACCGAAAAACAAAAGCGTTACTGAATAAACTTGTGGAGACCTCAGCCACCACCCGGCTTTGCTACTTACGAGACAAAGACCAAGAAAAGGAATATAAATAATAAACTCAAAATTAAATGACTTCATTGGGATCATTCTCATCATATTTTTCCATGAATTCCAGTATTCCTTGCATATTACAAGATTGGGTCCATCGTAGGGACCACGCTCTAAGATGTTCTTTGGCAGCTTTGGTTGTAATATTTGTGCCAAGCTTCTTAATTTCATACCGCAAGCTTCTCTCGCTGTCTGTTCAAACTACGATTGCAAACTGTTGTCAAGTCTTTTGACAAATTTTTCAATAAAGCTTGAATCAAAGGTGTCGAACGTTGAATTCCCAACAAAAGTTGCAATGAAGTCAAATTGGTAGATTTTTGAGTTGTAGTATTTAGAATAAACTGTATTTTCCATAGTCCGCTCGACCATTCTGACTTAATCTATGTTTCAACTTTAAACAGATTTTTTATGGTTCTCATATAACGCTCTGCCTGATCATTTTCCCTACGAACATCAGGTGTTACGAAGTGTCATCAAATCTTCCACTGTTCCAAATGTTTTGGAAACGTCGTATTCTTAAATGACGTACCACATTCCATTATGATTTGCATGGTTGTTCCAAATAACGGTAAGGCATTTTGCAATTCCTCACGCATTTCAGATGTAGGTAACTGTTTGCAACGGCAACAACAGACAGTATTCAGTTAATGAATCGAAAAAAAAAAGGAAATGCTTGAAACCATCTATTGATACAGGCAATGGTCCTAAGTATTCAATATGCAAAGTGTTAAATGATTCTTTTGGCTTTTCTACTGGATTTTTGAATCTCTGAAGTAGTCCAGTCCTTGTCTTCTTGACTGCACAACATACAACACAATGCTTAGTGTATCGTTTGACAAATATTCGCATTCGAGGAAACAAAAGTATTCAGCTATCGAATCATAATTCTTCTAATAGCCAATCGTGAAAAATTCGAAAAATACCAAAGCGTCTCTTCCTAGGAAAGGAACAAAACACTGTTTGTTTATTGTTCCGTCAGGGTAAGCATTTTTGTTATATAGCATACCCCACAAACTATTTCACTGTACGTGAATTTTTAAACACATTTATTGCAATTTATTACACCTATTCCCAAATTTATTACAGTTGCAGAACTCAAGTTATGAGGTTATGGTGTAGAACGAGTCAAAAGCTGCATACACTTATACCATATTAATTATTTTTGATTCAGAACTTTTCTGTAATTCATTACAAATAACTACAATTAATCGCAAGTAAGTGTAAAAATGTTAAATAGCTGGAATTATCACTAATGTTTAAAATTCGTAATAATGGTATTTGGATTCACATTCTGTAGTCCTTTCATTAAACTAGAAAACCAACCTGGGCTGACGTTCAAGTTTCTGGATAAGAGTTGCATCATACTGATAACATTGTTTATTTTCCGAATGTAGTACTATATTAGTCAGTCGTAACAAATTTTCTTTTTGAAAAATTATGTTCTCCCATAGTCAATTTTTGTTGTCCATTATTATCACTACTTGAGGATTTAGAAAACGTCTACAAAAATACGAGTAACTCAGAAACTATGACAGTGGCTGTTCTTGGCTGCATTTCGCACATCTAACTCAGATATGTCGTGAATAACTAATTCTACCAAATCAACTTGAAACAATTATTTTACACACATAGATTTTACATCGAGTTTTTATTTATTCACAACTGATCTTTGTTTTTTTTTAATTTGCATTTGTATCATACTTGTGTGAATAAATAGTTATCGTTATTATTATTATTCGCAATAAAAATTTTTTTTTAACATGTTTTTTTTTTCGTGAATGTAAGTTTCATAAGTGACAAAATTGGAACTAGCGATCTAAACTGCTTCTTCTAACAATCGCCCTAGATTTTTTTTTTCGTGATGGAAAAGCTTCCACAAATTCTTTACGAAATCAGGATTCCATCGTTCAAACCATTTTTTTTCTTAGAATCATTCAATAAAAACATACCAATTTTCGCCAAAAATTGTACATCAGATAATCCAATTTCCATATTAATATGTTCAACTGACTTACCCATTTGCGGCAATCATTATTTTCGTGTCTAAAATTCCTACAGTAAATCAACCTGATTTAAAGATTTCTGGGATTTCATGGCCTCTACTAATTCTAGTAAAAATTGCATTAGTTGAACCATCATTTTCACTAGTAACTATTTTCATTTATTTTTACATTTTCAAATCAATGTTTAAGCACAAAAACAAAAAGTTATTTTTGTTGTTGTTGTAGCACTAGAATACACCATTCAACAGTCCAATTACGGCGTTAAGGCACAATCCCACTTCTGATGTTAGAAATTGAAATAATTGATAAGATAAAAAATTAACTTCACGTATAGCCAATATCATTCACTTTTCAATCATTCGAAATTCGAAAGAAATACAACCGAGCGAAAGCGGCAAGTTTACCCGAGCAGAGAGATTATCAGAATGTCAACGTAACCCTTCTTATTTTCATTCCTGTGCGACCCAATAATAATTTACGTGGCTCAAGTACTTAATAAATCAAAATAAAGAAATACTCTGCACTTCAGACTAAACAACGCACAAGAACCTCTCACCACGTCGACATTCGATACTCCCTTTGACCGGCAAGCGGCTTTCATAATCAATGTCGAAAATAACCAGAACAAGAGACTTTCAATTCTCCGTCGGCTAATTTCTAACAATATATATATATATATATATTATATATATATATATATATATATATATATATATATATATATATATATATATATATATATATATATATATATATACTGGAATTGGAAGTAGATCACTTGGCCATGAATCATCTGCATCTTAATCATTTTCTACTGTGGAAGTTATGTGTCTGATGTGAGTGATACTAAAGATATTTGTTCGAGAAGGTTACTTGAATTGGTATTTCAAAAATTAATTGTTTTTGAAATAACTCATATCAAAAAATATTTATTGTCGATTTTTCATAATAATTTTAAACAACAAATTTTTTTTTATCTCGATTCGTTATTTCAATTACTGCCAAGTTAAAACAGTGTAACCTAACTGAAGCTACTGTTATCGCCTGTTAAAATAAAGTACAAAAAGAGCAAATAAACAGGTCAACTGATATGAACTGCATACTTCGCAATCTGGAGAATCTGATGAAAGCTTACTATGAGTTCGATAAGGAGTAGGTGGTGCAAGGAATTAAAAATGCTAGAGCAGCAAGAGTGAGATCATATTTTCTCCTCATTTTTGTACTTCTCACATACAAATTCTCAAACTCCTAAGTCGATTTGAAGGAGTTACATGGATGCGCAAAACTAGAATACCTACAAAAATTCATGAAATTTGTAAATAAAAACTGCAGCGATGGAAAAAATATTTGAAACCTACAAATAACGCCTTCCTAATATTAACCGAAATCAATAACACATTTTCAACATTCTAAATGAATTTGTAGTAGCTGTAGAGCTGCACAATGCTCGAAAATCACAAAAATGCTATGAATTTGAAAATAAAAATTGCTGATGTGAGAGAAATGAATCAATGTATAAAGTGTGCACTTTCGTAGTATAACCTCAATCCACGTACTGAATTTCAACTATCTATCTCAGCCTTTCTCGACCTGTGTGGCACTCCCCCATAGAGGTCGCGAGTATACTGAAGGAGGGGGCGAGCACACACACCACAAAATTCCTATTTCTAGTATTATATTTTATTGTATCGGAGGCGCTGATCTGCTCAAACAATCCGAAGGAAAAATTTTTTTTGTGGTATTAAATTTAATTGTAGTGAGGAAGCGAGACGAGAGAAAATAAAATACAGAAAATAAAAAATGATGATCTTTATACACAATCCAAACAAAAGACTTTGTTTTGAAAAAAAAACTTGATTCATTGGTTAGGGCGGGACGCGATACACATTATGCTAGGAAGTTGTGCTGCAAAGCCTAAAAGGTTGCGGTAACAGAAACTAGTTTAAACCACTAAAGTACACTTTCCTAAAATCAACCCAACCGCTGAATCAAGAAAGTCATTTCAACCATCTTAGTCAATCAGAATGAGCGGTAGACATGTGCGAGTTCTCATACATCACGAGAGAAGAAGAAATCTTCACACAAAAATGGCATAGGTTAGATGAAAAATTTATACCACCCAAAGGTATTCTTCAGTTAACCTCAACTACGTAGAAATATTCAACCCTCAAGTCAATTTGAGGTGCAAAAATCCGTATTTGAATCATAGAGGAGAATAGCATGGCACCCATTTCGTAAACTGGAATAGTGAAGTACAACTATTATAATATATATATATATATATATATATATATATATATATATATATATATATATATATATATTATATATATATATATATATATATATATATATATATATATATAGCGTGGTTACATTTTCTATGGTTTTCCCCCAAAAAGAACGTTATCACCAATAAAAATGGATATAGCTGCAATGCCCTTCCAGATAGGAATATATAGCTTCTGAAATTGTAAACCGTTAGGAAGTCACATATCAAAGATGGCTGAAGAAGGTCGCACAGTGATAAATATATGAAATTGCTGACTGAGTGATTGTATTTATACCATATTCTATGACTCGGATCTTTTTAGGAAGTACGGTTGTTATATGGCAATTAATGGTGCTCGATGTCGCGAGGTAATAACTCAGTTTTTTATATCTAAATTGCAAGTTTCAGCATGGCGGTACCATATGCCATGCAGCCCGAGAAAGAAATTCAATAACTTTATATTTCCTATTCGAATATTGTCTTATGTTGGTGTCCCAAATTTGCCGCTGAGATCCAGCGCTGTTGGAGATTTATCGCTGTGAGAGAGTTAAGGCTGTTTAAAAATTTAAAGCTGGAGATTTAACGCATTTTAACAGTTAATGCTGTTTGAGATTTAACGCTTTTTTGCATTCAATGCTACTTGAGAGTTACGCTGGTTTAGGTTTAACGCTGTTTGGTATTTGAAACAGTTTGAGCTTCAATACTGTTTGAGATTTAACGCTATTTGAGCCGTGGAGGCCATTTACTCGATATGCAACCCTATGCAGCATAATCTATAAATCAACAGAATTCACAGTTTTTAACTGAAAACCTGTGTTTTCTGTCACAATTGCTCCTTGCGTGAATTTTGTGGCAACCTTAGAAGCTCCATATCATGTTAATATGAAAAAATGCAAACTGGTTACATTCATATTCGTTCAACATTTCAATGAGGATATATGATAACCTTTAAAGATAAAAATTATGCGATATTGAAAACGAAAACCTATATAATCGACCATCAAAAAAGTTTCTGGTAGTCGATTATTTGAAATAAGAGATACCTACGTCCAATTATTACTTTTATGGGAACACAATAGAATTGAATCCTTCAAACATTATACATTTGAAATAGCTATTTTAACATGTTGAAATTAACAAGTATGATTTAATTTATTGATGAACTGAGAATTGACGAATAAACTCTACATGCAATCCATAATGTTTATTGAAGTTTTGACATTATCACTAGTAATACCACTAGTGATATAATTTTCCCGATAAATCTATTTTTTAATTTATTTCTAAACTGAACTGATTTGGTTGAAAACACCAAGTATCCACAGGAAAATTGATGTTTCATTTAATCAACTCAGCTGAGTGTAGAAATAAAAGACCAGCATATACACAGGATAACTTCAATCACGAGTGGTATTTTATCACACTTTTCCAGGAACATAGTGATAGGTAAAAAAGTTTGAATTTGGCAGATTGAGAGAAATAAATTCAATAATAATAAATTTAATCTAGGTGCCACAAATCCGCTAATTTTTTTTTAACTCAAGGGACCTACAGTTTAACGCCGGTAATTATAATCATGATATATTTACTTATTATAACTATGACTAATTTGTATGTAAACACGGCTTCATCGAGTTCGAACTTCCATTTCTAGCAATGGAAAGTTTGTGAAGCTCTAATCAGAATTAAAATTATTAATAGTTTCGTAAATTTATCCGCAGAATATTTGAAATAGGCAACTCATAAACTTATCATTTTTAGTTTCGAGTTTACTTCAAAGAATAATTAATGCCCACTCAACATATATCTTTGAGTATGCTTTCTTATTTTCAATAGTAAAAAACTATACAATAGATTCACTCGGTTCAGATTGTTTTTGAGCCAAATTGGTTCAGAAGAAGGAAGTAAAATGGG